>VYZR01110921.1:16327-51184 GCA_013400675.1 Oxylabes madagascariensis | reverse complement strand
TTTTTTTTTTTTTTCTTTTTTTTCTTTTTTTTTTAATAACTAAAAAAATCCTTCCATAAAGCAGGCTGCAGTGCCTCCTCGTGGTAGTCATCAGGAAAAAAATAAGGGGATTATTTTGCTCTGGCTTGTTTTGATGGCTGAGCGATGCTTGCTTTGGCTCAGCTAGAGCTCTTGGGGAGAGGGAAAAACCAGCATGATCTTTAAGAGAGAGAGAAAAAACAGCACTTAAAGATTAAGGCCTGATTGGGACTCATTGAAGTGTCTCCTCGCTGGAATCTAACAGTAACTTTGATGTAGAATTTAAGGCTTGCCTGGCAGTCTGGAGGAGCTGCTCGGAGGCAGGAGCCCGGTCAGCCCCGGATGTCAGGGAATAAAGTGCTGCAGGCAGAGCTGCTGGCAGAGGTGACCCTGCTGCATCCCTGCTGCATCCCTGCTGCATCTGCATCCCTGCCTGCATCCCTGCTGCACCCCTGGTGCATCCCTGCTGCATCTGCATCCCTGCCCACATCCCTGCCCCATCCCTGCCTGCATCCCTGCCTGCATCCCTGCCTGCATCCCTGCCCACATCCCTGCTGCATCCCTGCTGCATCCCTGCCTGCATCCCTGCCCACATCCCTGCCCACATCCCTGCTGCATCCCTGCTGCATCCCTGCCAATATCCCTGCCTGCCCCCTGTGCTCCTGTGCTCCCCAGTGCTCAGAGATTTGACAACTCTTTCGTTCTCTATCACTGTGTAGAATTGTGCATAAACACGAGCAGTAGGAATTTTTCTTGCCAGGCCCGGCCTTTGAAAATGAGTCTAAAAAACCTCAAAATTCCTTTCACTTTGGCCCATGATTTGAAATAGCTTTGCCCTGTACCCCCCTCCCCAACATCGATATTTAGCCCCATGGGAGGATTTGTCTGTGTGAACTACGTTCTTGCTGGAGAGATTTAATTCCAGAGCCATTGCACTAAGTTTTGTGGTATTAATCTTGATTTATAAAGTGATAACTGGTGGTAGAGCCTGGTCCCAGATTTGCTCTGTCAGTCTGACCCTGTCCTGGTCTCTGTGTGAGGTCAGTTTTCAGCAAGGTCAGTTGGAAGGACACTGAGGAATTTTGCATTAGGGAAAATACCTAAATATCCATCTACGAGAAAACATAAAAAAAAAAAAATTGAGATGTTTTGTAGGAGTGAACAGAACTTTTAAATTAAAAAAAATCTTATTCCCATTTTTCCCATCGGGCTGTTAGATAAAAAAAAAAAAGTTTATTGGAAGGAAAATTAAAGAAAAAATATATCTGGTAAAGATGGCTTCTGAAACAATCACTGCCCATCCACGTTTGTTTCAGACATGACAATATTTGACCTTGTTAAATGTCAGTTGCATTGATTTGATTTGAGGGATCTGGATTGTGAATCACTAAATACTTGCCCTGTAAATTTGTTGGCCCTTTCAAGAAAATTTCTGACTGAAACTTGAGGCTTATAACAGTGAGTCTACCAGGAGGGTTTATTCTCTGATAGAGCTTCCACATATTGGTTTACAGCTGTACCGAGTCCCCTTAGAATGATTTTTTTTTTCCCCTTTCCTAATATGAAACTTGATGCTTGGAAAATCTGATAAGTGAGTTTCATTTCCCTGGAAATTTATTGCTTCTATTTCCAAGTGCAAGGAAATAAAACAAGTAAAAACAATAAGCAGTCTGTAAGGAGGGTATTAATGAGGGGTCACTCTTTTCTCATGTAGGCTCAAGCTCAGGAGAAAAAGAGAAAGGAGTTGCTTTGGGGGCAATCTAAATGGCTGGTGCAGTATATTTTGCTTTATTTATTTGGTAGGATCAGCTCTGTTCTATTTCCCTCTTTAAAATGTGCTCTCCAATTCCGAGCGGGATATTTATGACAAGAAATACAAAGTCTTTTCTTCAGGTAGTGGAAAGTCCTTTGACTTCAGCTCAGGGACTGGCCGATTTTTAATTGACAAAAGACTATTTATGCTGCTCCGAGCATCTCTGAAATCAGAAGAGCCCATTTGTATATGTAAAAAAGATGCCATAGAATTCCAGCGTCCCATCCTTTTTCCACTGGAGAACTACATTATGCTCGTCTAATTCCCCATTCTTTCATTTGGAAATGATGGTGTTCTTCACTTCTTCCTGGTAATTGCTGTACAATGCTAAGGAGCTGCCAAGTTCCACTGCAGGACTCATTATATTTAGTAACGGTGGGAAAAATTGCCATCTATAGAGCATTTTATATGGGAAAAGAGCTGGGCTTCACAGCACTGCAGATGTGCATCCCCTGTAGATCCTGTCACCGAATCAACTCCTAAGTGAGACAGACTGGTCCATTTTGGACACAGGGAGGACAGTTTGGAGGATAAACATGACAATGAGAGACTTTAATGGAGGGAAAATTTAGTGCTAGCAATGTCACTTTGATTTTTAGGTTTCTTTTGCACCCATTCCCTGTACTTCCTCTCGTTTGCCTAGGAAAGTTGTACTCGTTCGAGCTGTCTTAATTTTTTTGTATTGTGCAGCAGTGACTTAGTTTTGTGTTGTAAATGTGATGCCTTTTTATAGACTCTATAGCAGGTTTATTTTTAAATGTATTTTCTCTAGGGAAGGGCACACAGTTTACTCAAAATTTACCATATGCTTTGCATCTCCAGTAAAACAGTTGTAGAAAATACCATATTTTTAAATCTGGTGAGTTGTGAAGAAGCAGAGAGAGGCCGGATGAAGAACACTAGTTAGAAGGATAGATACTCAGAAACTCCTTCCCTTCCAAGACTGAGCTGCCATGAAGTAGCTCAAGAGGGACTATTGAAAACATTATTGTGTTTTTCAGGTTATAGGCCTTGAACCTGCAAACACTTGTGCATGTAAATAACTTAATATAGGTAAAGTAAATGCTTTGAACTCAAAAGGGTTACTTGCATATAGGGAGTTTTTATGTGTGTAAGTGCCTGCAAGATTAAAACTATAGTTGGTGTTTGATTAACGTTTAATCCTCCATGGCCGTGCTGCCTTACGGACAATCCAGAGGGAGTTTCAGAGGAGGCAACTCCGGAGCTGAATGTTCAGATGAGCTTTACCTCCCTTAGGCTGGGTTTAGATTTTCAGTTTCAGGATGAAATTCATAAATATGGTGGTTTGTTTCTGGTTTTTTTTTGTTCGTTTGTTTTTGGTGGTTTTATTTGTTTGTTTGTTTTAAGTTTAAAAATGAAAGTCAAAGCTATCTCCTCCTAAACTGGAAGTCTGAGTTTGTGATACATGTTGCTGTTTTGGCTTCTTTTCCTTTAGGTAAAAAAGTCTTGAATTTAATTCACAACATTTTATACTTTTTATTCTGCCTTTTCCATCTTCAATACCTAAGGAAAGGTGAGAGAAACGTAGGAATACACTAGTGCCTTTTAGGAAGTAATATTGCCTTTAAAAAAAATTATCCTTATCTTTGCTCTTTTCATTCAGTATTTTACCCAAATCAGCATCAATTTTCAGAGGCTTTTGAGGAACTTAACATCACTGTTTTTTCTAAAAGGCCATAGAACACAACCCACACCCCACAGAAGCTACTAAGAGTTTTTCATTAGGTCTGTTGGTAGCTGATTTAAATCCCACACAATTTAGAGGACTCCTAACTACAGGAAATATGGGATTCCTTCGTATGAAATTCTTTGTTTGTTTGTAATTGTAGGACCACACAATCTACAGTTACTGTAAGGTTTTCCTGCAAATTATTAGTCAACTCTTGAGCAGAGTTTGTGACAGTGCTGGCAAACAATGGACTTAAAGAGTGTTTTGAGGAAGTGTCTGTGTTTATATGGGAAGTAGTAAATGGGCATGGGTAGGACATTATGAAGAATGAAGATGTGGAAATGCATCCTGCAGGAATGGTGAAGCACACAGGAGCTGCTACACCCAGGGATCAGTGACTGTCCTTTTTATCTGGAGGAGTCAGGGTTTATGCTGGATTTTGGGAAAAAACTGCTTTTTAGTGACTGGGGAAAGGCTGCCCAGAGCTTCATAGTTCATCCAGGGGAAAGGATACCCCTGCTGATTTTTTTTGTTGATTTGATTCCAAACCACTTTTCCTCTCCTCTCTTTATACACACACCTGTCTATTGACATCCTTAAAATAATCTTTGTTATTTAGTACATCTTTGACGCTGCTGCTTTGTGCATAAAATACAAACCCTGTTGTGTTAGCCTGCTGGTCTGAGAGCCTTAGCCTGGGCTATGGCTCTGTTTTTCTCAGCTCTTTGTGTGCACACTTGGAGGACAGACAAGTAACCAGGGGTGAAATCCACCTCTGTGCTGGGTAAACATTTAAACTTTATGATCCTTGTCCTAGCCCTGTGCATAAGGGTGAATTTCATCCCCCATAAATGTAAAGTCTTCCTGTGTTATTACAGTTGCCTCTCCCCATTTCCCATTATCTTTGAACCCCCTCTCCATCATTAAGCTTTCTTTTCGGATCCAGGAAAATGTCATTCTCTTCTCCTCTTTCTCTGACTGGCCTCTGGTTATATTAGAAAATAAAATTAATCTCAAGGGGAAAATAGCACTTAAAATTATTACTACTGTTTAGCTTACTAAAGTGATTTGCTCTCCGTGACCTGTCTCAGGCTGATCCTTGTACAAATCAAATCAGCACACAAAACAGCACTGGGAAACGCTTTCCAGACTCAGAATTTCACAGCTCCTGAACCTTTCGAATGTCACAAGCAAATCAAAAATGAACATATTGGTTTATCTGTCTCTTTAGATCCCAGACAGTGTGTTTTTTTTAAAGGCACGTATTCTCCCATGCTCCCTATGAAGTGTATGAATAAGCCAGCTGTAACGCTTCTGGGTGAGCCCATACCTAAATGTTTTGCTGAGCGGGGGCTGGAGAAAGTTTCCATCCACTTCCAAGTCTATCCCTGTGTTGTGGGGGATTAATGTCACCCTGACCTCCAACAGTTTCTCATTAAGCTGTCTAAAATATGAACTCTTACCAAGCGCCTGCTCTTCATTTTCATTTGATGGGTTTATCAGTGGGCTGGAGGAGACAGCTTGCGGATAGACCAGACTTCCATGATAATTCCCAGAGGCTCAGCTAGTTCCCTGCCAGGGGCACTGGGTTGGCACAGCCCGTGGAGCCTTGGGAGAGTTGTGTGTCCTCTCAGCAGGGCCACAGGCACCAGCTCAGCAGCTCCTTTGGTAGTTCTGCCTCTCAGCTGCAAAGCAGTGGAGGTGTTGGAGCTCCCTGCATGCCTGGCTGTACTTTTTCACTCTCAGAAGTAGCTCAGACCGTTCTAACTTGGGTGTGTCTCTGGCATGCTCTGTTGCACAGTGCAGGTGCATCCTCACATCCCCAGCCTCACAAGGAGTTGGAGGCCAATCCTGTGACACACAGATAATGTCACTCACATCATTAGGCTCTGACCCCATTTCCATTCTGACCTAGCTGGGGTGCAGGATGCCACAAGGATGACTCCTCATCCCCTTTTTCCTTGAAGTCTTTCCCATCCAAACCAGCAGATCTATACCAATGTCTGTGAAATTTTGAGGAATGACATTACAAAATCCATGACAACAATTTGTTCATCTTGTGGTGACCTCTTGTGGAGTCATTTAGAAATCAGGCTCGATCCGTCACGTACGGTACATTCCAGGGAGAGGAAGACAGGAGTCATAATCCAAAATGTTCTTGGGCCTGGAGGGACAGTCAGCTCATGCTGAAGGACACACAGTCTCCCACGGGCTCTCTACGTCTGGGTTTGATGGCAGGGTCATTTACTTGTCCCTTTGTACTCACTTTCTATCTTGGTGCACAAAACCCAGCTCGTCCTCAACTCTCAAACTAGGCTGAGCTTTCAAGAGTTGGCGTGAAAACCCAAAGTGTGTTATAGCAATAGAGCTGCACCTTATGAGAAAGATCCTAGCTTTTGTGTCACCCCATTTTTTAAATTGTCGTTTTGCACATATGGTAGACATCAGAGTGATTGTGGAGCCTGCAAGGTGCAACTAGGTGTGAATTGTTTAAAACAGGACTGCCACCAAGTTCATATCCAGCTCCGTATTTGGAAAATCTAGAAGTGATTGTTCTTCACCCCCTGCCCATGTCTAATGCATAAAATCAAAACCTTTCATGCCATTCACATATTTTTTGTGCCGATCCTGCTCAAAGCCAACCTTTATTTTTCATTAATTCTTGCAAGGCTTAAAGCTGTTCCCAATGAAACCAATTGCCAAACTGATTGTGGAAGCCAGATCAAATCTGTAGTGTAATTTCCCCCCTGCTTTTTTATTGTCCTTGCTCCAAGTCATTCCTGTCTCATGCAAACTACAATAACTACGGCAAGCGTTTACTTGTGGGAAAAATTATCTCAACTTCCTCTCTGTGCATATAATATCTAACAATGTACTGTACTGAATAGCATATTGAGAAATGTCATTGATTATTCAGTTTAACATGATGAGCCATTCCATTCTTCTCTTCATTGAGACCAATTTATTCTTATGCTCAGATAAAATTACAATACTCTAAATAATAAAATAAATAAACCCAATGACCTGCTATCAGAAGTATCCCCTTTGCAGTGATAGTTTTAAAAACACCCGCATGGGTCAAGGTTTTTTCCTTTTATCCCTGCACATTTGTTTTGTTTTTCATTTTTTGGCTTTATTATTTGGTCACTAAGCAAAAGGTTTGCTGGGTGGCTTTTTTTTAAGCTTGAGGGAGAATATGAATGTCATAAATATTTCATTTTTCTAGCACATCTTGCATTGTTCCTCTCTTTCAGACCTTGCCAGCAGTCAACACAGTAGTAAATTTCAGCACCTGTGGACCTTTTTCAGTAATTTATGATTTCCATTAGATTTCCATTAGAGATGGACTAAAACAGTTTAGAAAAGTGCTAGCACCTTCAGCCATATGGATCCTGCCTGTCTCTGAGGAGGAGGGCTGGATTTTGCTGTCTGTGCCCATGGCTGCTGCCAAAGGTTTGGGGCTTCACTTGGAGTCATTGGGTGTCAATGCCAACCAAAATGCCTCTTTGGAGAAGAGGTACCATACCTGAGAAGGGAAGGGCAGGTTAAAAACAGAAAACCTTCTCAGTGAAAGTGGTGCTGTTTTTCCCTTTCTACTCCTGTAAGCTTGGGTGCAAATTTAGCCCACAGTGACTGGCTTTGCTGGGTCACTACAAGTGTCTGTAATTCAATAGCCACGCACTTTCATTGGCAGCACTCCATCCTGAGCTTCATGGGGTGCCTTTCCCCTCATTCCAGCTCTCCTTCTCACACACCTGTGGTCCAATACAGGGCTTTGCTGGTAGTCCTTTTTCCACTAGGAAGTATATTGGAGGGAGGCCTTAAGGTAAGAACTTTGGGGTTAGTTCGATTAAGAAATTGTCTTGATATTCCCTCGAGCTTTAATGCGGGCTCACAGGCAGCCTGTATTTGTTCCAGGACTAGTTGTGAACCTGGAAAATCTCCCACATGCCTGCCACAAAGTGAGATACGGTGGCAAATAAATCACAGCGAATAATTCAGTCATGAATTGTCCATTGGCATTGTATCATATCTTGAATACATTTCCCATAATAGCTCACAATAGTCCCATTGACATCCACTTGACTTTTATGAAGTTTTGCAGATTTCCCTCTCATATGAATGGCTCTGACTGGTGCAGGATTGTAGCAGCTGATTCAAGGATTGAGTATTCGACCGGATATTAGACGAAATATTGTACCCATGGCATTTTCTGGAAGCTGTCCTCCGGGTAGGGCTGGAATTTTGTTTGTTCTGTCAGCTGGGTATTTATTAATTATTTTAACCAGCTGCACTACATCGAGCCACCATCCCTCATGTAAAACTTTCCCTTTGTTGCCATCCTCAGACCACCTTTCAGCTCTGTGGTTTCAGCGGTCGGGCACTCCGGGGGGCACGGCTCGTGCTGGGATAACGTCACACTCCCAGCGCACTTCACAATGGATTTCAGCAGGCTGAGGAGTGACATTATCTCAGCAGGACACCTGCCCTTCACCTTCCACGGAGGGACCCACCTCGGAAAGGTCAGCACTTGCAGTTTAAAATAATATTTTAACCATTGCTATTCAGAATTCAAAGGAAGGAGGGAGTGAATGTCAGATAGCCATGAAATCCATGAAGCCCATTACTCCCCACAGGTGACAACTGGCACCAGACATACACTTTTGAATATTCTTTTACTTAGGTTTTAAACACATTTTTAAAAAACCCCAAAACCACATTATTCAGGCTATTTTAGCATGAACTCCAAGTGCCAGCAGAGTAGCAATTTGCATTCTAAAAAAAGTTATGTGTTTAAAAAATGCATTGGTGAATTAATACACTGAGGACTTGGGCTACTTTTATCTCTTTGCTTTCTCTCTGCTGAATCCTCATGTACAGCTTATTTTGGAATAGTAGGAAATCTACTTAAAAGACAGTGAAAATGTGTCCTGGCTGGAGCTGAGCAGGGGATTTGAACCAGGGGATTTGCCTCATCAGTGTAGCATGTCTTCCCTCCAGTGGAGCATCCACTTCATACTTTTTAGGGTAGAGGTTTTTAAAAAATTATCATATTCTCAAATCTTATTTGCCTTCTAACCTGAAATATAAAAACCTGAAATATATAAAGCATTTTTGTGAAGTTAGAAATGGCCGAATAACTCACACAACTACTTTTCTGTTCCTTTTTCCCTCTGTATGAAGAACCTGGCTTCGGGAGCTCAGTTCATAAAACAAATGTTTGTGGAAAATCCTCCACATCCTCCACATATGTTTGATAGTATTACATTTGCACCTTTTATTTTTTTTTAATCATTTATGCCACTAAAGCAAAGCAGCAGAGATGGCAAAGGTAAGGAAAAAAATCTGATTTATCACAGTTTTCTTTGATTTTACTGCTGATGCAATTCCAAAGAAATAGTGGAGTCCCACCAGCACGAGTCAGCCAGTGCTGAGCCACGCTGAGGCATTTTTGCTTTGAGAATCTGGCTGAGCTCTTCAGGGAAATGTTTCTCAATACCAGCTCAGCATGACGAGGGCATCAACTGGCGTGTGGATAGAGTCTGTCTTCGGGGGTTAGACACACCTTTGATTTGCTGAATGATGCCTCCTGTATTGTTTGATGGAACAGCAAATGGGAGGCAATAATTCTGGCAGGTGGCTTTAAGGAGTGGCTGGGGGAGCAGATGAGCCTCACATTTACAGATCCCATTCCACCTCTCTGCTCTCTCCTTCTGCCCATCACGGCACTTCCTGGAGATTTTCAGATACTGAAAGATGACCCAAGGGTTTTTGTTTCAGTATTATCATAACATTTCTAGATTTGGCTGAAGAACTGAATCTGATTTTGTGAGATTTCTGTCTCAGGTTTTTAAGCCAACTTGGCTATGTTTTTAAAAGTGCCCGCTCTTAAAATTCCCAAAGGAATCAAAACCACAGAGTTCATGGAAGTCTTCCATTAGTCTCATGATAAAAGGTTATTAATCATAAATGCCTTTATGTTCGGAATTAATTTTTTACTAATTGTATTCTGAAAGTATATACTGTGTTTAGGCCTGCTGAATAGAAATGAAATTGGAGTAGCAACTATTAAGAAAGGCTCTTTAACAATTTGTCAAAAGAACGTTGTCTTAGAAATGGATTAAAAGAAACAGCCTTGTTTTCTTCTAAAGGAGAACTATTTTCACTGAGCTTTTTTTATTGATAAATTTCCAGAGACCTTGAGTTGTGGATTATTTTCTTACAATCGATGTACATACTTCATGTATTTTCTTTCCTACCATGTTTTGAACATGTCAGCAGAAATCCATGAAAATTCAGTTGATAGTTGAAAGCATAGAATTAGTCAAAGAGGGGTTTTTTTTCAGGGACAAAAGACCCTTGGGGAGGGGGATGTGTGTATTTTTATGTGTGTGTAAGGTAAGCCATGCTCTCAGCTCCACTCCAGTGTGCCAGTGCAGCCTTGGACTGATATCCAAACACCCAATCTGGCCTGGAAAGGAGGTGGGCCATGTTGCATCACTGCAGAGTCTTACTTCAGGCAAGTTTTCTTCCTCTGTTTTCCATGAAGCTGTTTAATTCATAGAGCTTTGATGTTTAAACTGATCCTGACCTTCTGTGAGTACTTCAAAAAGGGAAAATTAGCTGCTTGGAAAAATAGAACGACTTAAATCTAGCAATTTGGGACACAAATGTTAAGGTCCCACTGAACTTGTGTTGACTTCTTCAACTCTTTTTCGTATTATTTCCTGATTCACTTATAACTAGAGAAAGGTGTTAATTTTCAAAACTTCAGGAATCTCTCTTTATTGATCTGTCTTTGAAACATTGTCCCTGGTACAAGAAGAATCCATCAAGACACAGGGAGCTGCTCTAAACACAGGGCATAAAAGACTTTGATTAACTTTATTTTGGCTTTTACTTACCTCTAATGAGTAAAATGATTAATTGAATAACACTCCCTGGCTTCACTGTAGTTGATGGTCCATAACAACTCCCCTGGTTCTCATAGTTTATAATTTAGCTGTCAAAATATTCTCTAGGTTAGATCTTGGGAAGAAAGGTCTTGACTTTGCTTTTTTTTTTTTTTAACAAAGCAAATCTACTTCAACAATTTTTAAGTTATTGAAGTCAGTTGAAAACATCCCACTTTAAAATATGTGCCTCGTCAGTGTTAGGTAGTTATTATTTTGGGAGGATAAAAATTTAATTTATCATTTCAAAGTATTTTAAACGTGCAACTGATCTTTGCTGTGATTAATTATAGGCTGAGATATACATATATTGTCAGAGATTTTCAGGTAGGGGGAATGTCTCTACTGTTTTTTTTTGAAATAGCTGAATTGATAATTTTTTTTTTGGCGATCAACACCTGTTTGATATTTTGAAACTTTTTAAAAGTATTGTTTAAAAGTCTTGTCTTTTTAAATTACTTTTGCTCAAGATCTAGTTCATTAAGATGTATTTGGGCCCTGTTGGGAAGACAAGTTTCCTTCAAGGCAGGATTGCGTTTTAATGCTGCAGGCCTCAGCTTTGCATCCTACGATGAGTTTATCCTCATATCCCAAAGTTCTGAGTTTTCCTGGAGTGAACACATCTTTCCCGTGTGTCCTAACTGTTTTTCCCAGCAGTTCTGAGGGCTTTTTGGTGATTAAATTCAGGCATCTGTTCCTAGGCACTCCTGTTTCCAAATGGGTCTTTCCTATTCAGAGCCCATTGCTGCCCTGTTCTTGATTGCAGTTGCTGATGGGCAGATCCAGTGCTGGGGCACTGGCTGTGGCTCGCAGGTCCCTCAAAAAGAGAGACTTTCTCTCACCTTTTAAAATCTTCCTGGAGGTTCAGGATGACACCTGAACAGCTCAGGAGAAGGTCCAGCCTCAGCTGTTTGCCCTCAGCTGATGGTTCTGTGGGCTTGGATGTGTTTCGCTGCTCACAAAATCAGACCCTTGCAAGGATGCAAATCTCTCTCTTCTTCTCTTTCAGCGATTATTGGTGCTCTTTATTGCTGTTAAAATTAAAGCTAATTTTGCCCACATCATTATTGTTTGACTTGATGAGGTTTTTTTTTTTAATAGTTAAAAATATTTTATTAGTTATGTTATGAGTATTTCCTTCCATTATTATACCCCTCTTCCATTATGCTTTGGGTTTGTTTTTTTTTTTTAGTTAATACTAACTTCTCTTTATCTTTTATACCAGCTTTCAAGGAAAAAAGTCTCAAAGTTTCCTACATTTTTAACTTTGCATCTAATATCTCAGTTCTATTTTGACATATTAAGTGTGTGTGTATGTTCAAGATTTCTTACTTCGTTCTTATTTCTGATGGAATTTTGCCATAAATTCTGTGCGTCAAAGGGAATTTGCAGTTAAATTTGAAGTCTCTGCTGCTTTTATTAAGCCAAATCCTTGAAGGTGCTAACTCTTCTCAAAATCTGTAATTTTACTGGTAACAGAAGGTGCTTATTTTAGTGTAGAATGCTGTATCTTCCTGTCTTTTTATTCACTCAGTTTGCTAAGGCAGCAGTCAAAGGATATCCCAACAGTAAAATTATGTGGGGGAAAAGATCCTTCATAAATGCAAAAAAATCTCCCAAATTTCCTACCCAAAACCCCTATATAAAATCCTACATTGTAGATTTAAATTGCTATATACTGGGCCAAATTCTTATCCAGCTAAAATTAACATCTATGGCACTGGGTTTATTGAAGTAGTGAAAAGTTTTGCACAGCTATCACACACTGCAGAAATCCTTTTTAGCTCTGTAATAAAACATAAAATAAAACTGTCTGTACTTCTCTATGTCAAACCCGCCCTTTTTGTGCAACACCACTTCTTAAAAAAAAAAAAAAAAATCTGGTTCTAGTCTCTGTAAAGCTGTTTAATGAGAAGATAATATAAAATTATTTTATGGGAAGATAATCTAAAACTATTCTACAAGAAGATAATCTAAAAGTCTGTCCAGAGATTGTCAGTAGAATCAGATCACTGATAGCAAGACCCCACAGGGAGACACAAAGCCATTTTTTGACTCATATTGGCAAATACATGGTACAAACCTGGACATGCAAAAATTTTGTAAAAAAACTAAAAGAAAAGGTGTTGTCTTGAATTGCAAAGGAACATCACTTAAAACATCATCTGAATTATCAGTGGGGATTAGATGCAAACAAGAAAAATTTCCTTTCTGAGCATGGCTTTTAAAGAACCCTTCAGGTTTGAAGTGAGCTGATGAGATCAGGCTGTAATGTGAATTCAGACACAGGCTCCTTAGGCTTCTTCACAGGGATGATCCATTTCACTCCTCACCAGCAGCATTTCCAAAGCAGTTCATGATTCCTCTTGAGAACTGGTCTTTTTAACTGTGCCAAATTATGTCCAATGAAGGAATTCTGGGATCTAAAGTGATGCAAACTGGGGAGCATGAATTTTCCAAAGTTAATTTCTTTAATGAATATGAATACTTGCATGTGTCTTAAGCTGTAACATTTTCAGCTCTCAATTTACAATATTTAAATAATCAAGAACTGCCAAGTGGGCTTTCTCATCTGGTTATTTGAAGCAGTCCACACAGAATTGGTGTGATCAGTACTACTGTTGAGATAAAACGCGAAAAGTCTATGAGTAACATCTCGTGCCAAAGTGAACTTTACGGTTAATAAATTTGGCAGTTCAGAGGTTATTTAGTCAGTAATTAAATGTAAGAGTCAATATTTAAGTCCAAGAAGAAATCTTGAGAATCTTGATCTTGTTAAACTCCTATCTCAATTACATGATCAAAGCCAGCAGAAGTATTTTTCTTTGCAAGTATCACTTTCAAAGTCACTGACTCTTCTTCCACAGGGAGTTTGATTGTTGACTTCAGCTGAAGTAAGTTTAGATCAACACTGAGCTATTTTGAAAAATCCTCCCTGAGACTTTCTCTGACTAGAGACATCTGAACCTTCTGAGGTTAACCCATCCTTGTTTTGGAGTCATCATCATGTTCTGTAATCTTTCTTCTCCCTGTTCTCAATCGAAGTTATTTCAAATGGGAGAGAAAAAAAATCAAAACAATTTAATCTTCTTTTCTTTCTTTTAACAACTAGAGTAAGCTGCAGATTTATTGAAGTTGCAATCAGATTTGTGCAGCGATATTTATTATCCCTCTAAGTGTTATCAATCGTATAATTTTTGTTCTTTGATTTCCAGTTTGGTTATGATAGGGAGAGGTGGCATAGGAGAGAGGCTTCCTTGAGCTTTTTTTTGTTTGGATGGGGTTTTTCATAACCATAGTTGTGTTTCAGCCATGGTGGCACCTGATACTGTGAGAAAACTCTCTTGGTAAGAGGGGCCTTGTGACTAAAGAAAAATCATCCTTCTGATCATCATGATCACAGTGAATGAATTCAAAAACTGACTGGATTGAATTTGAAAGTGTTGACTCACGCACGTTTTTCTTATTCTGAATGGAATTTTCTTGTGACATATACAAAGTTCAGAAGGACTTAGAAATGTAGAAACTTCAGCAAGTTTAGGAAAAATACGTGGGCTGGTAATGCCTGCACTCACTGAGATCCCTGGTTGATATTTATTTCTTTGGAAACAAATCTTAGTATTAGAAACATTGAGGAGAGTAAAATTGGGGCTGGATGTTTGGCTGGGATAAACCAGTATACTGCTTTTAATTCCAAATATTTGAAATTGTCAGTGCTGAGCATATTGTGAATTGACATCTGTCATATGGAATCTGAAAAAACCACCACCTAAACATACAAACTGTTTCATCTGATCTAGCAGACAAAGCTGAAATGCTTGCATCAACCAAGAAATTAAATCAATAACATGCCTTCAGTATGGCTTATCTCTGTTCGTTTTAAAGTAAAGCCCAATTCACGTCCTTCCCTGTGGTACATACAAACACTGAATATTGAGCTTTTCTTTTCCCCCAGTGATTTTCCTATAACTTCACTCAGCCAAACTCCTGCTTGGGTTTTTTTTTCCTGTTATGTCTTATTTTTCTCTCGAAGGCAGTTAAATAATAACATGCACCTGTCTCCTATCCCATTAATCAGACTCCTAGTAAAACAGTTGTACAAATTGTACAAATACTAAGAATCTGCCTACTTGCATATGTTTACCTTGGAATAAGTTCACGTTGATGTTTCCAAAAGGGTTCACATTCTCTTTTTTTTTTTTTTTTTTTTAATTCTGGACATGAAAATGGATATTTTTACTTAGTTTATGTTTTAATGAGTGATAAATAGCTGCATGAAAATAATGTCCCACCTAGATGTGCCAAGCATTTTATAAAGGGGTTTTCCAAGTGACAAATATCTGACTCATGGCAACTGGTGTCCTTGAAAATTAAGGATTTTTTTTTTTCCAAGTTTCATAATGTATTTAGAGCAGCTGTAATCTACTGTGTATTATGCAAATTGTCAGCATCCTCTTATCTTCTCCCCCATTTGTAGCACCCTTCACGGGCGCTTCTTGGCTGTGCGTGGGTGAAGGATAATTCGAGTGCCCTCTAGCACTTCAGTGCCTGGTGTTGCACAATCAGGGAATCTGGTGTCACATTAAGGCAATTCTTATAATATAATCAAAGTTCTGATGTTGTACTGTCCTTTAGATGAAACAAACTAATGAAATGTATTGACCCTCCTTGCGCGCTTCTGAAGCGAAATGACGAAGCCGTGTTGAAACTACATGAAATACATTGACATTGATTGTGAAGTCTGCGTTCCCAGAGTCACTTTGGTGGCTGATTAAAGTGTCACATTGACAATATAGCCCCTTTTGAACAGGAAATTAATATCAGCCTGGTGGCAAGGAATGTTCTTCCAGGCTTGCACTATCACCAGTCCTCAGAAATGAATCAGAGGCTCAGCTATTCCAGCGTGGCACGCTGTTTTCCCTGATTATAACAAATAGATTGAAATTGCAACCACCATGAGGCAAAAAAAAAAAAAGAAAAAGAAAAAAAAAAGAGCTTGTGACATTTTATGTTTATTCTCATGATTCAATATGCGTATTACTGATAGGAATTTCAGCAAAGACTTAACATGAACTATGTGTTTTCAGTCAGTTAAAGCCCCATTGAAAGTAGGAGTCACATTAGCTGTGTCTTTCTAATCCATCTATCATCTGTTTGAATACATAAAATCCTTTGTTTTACTATGTGGCTGATGTATGCAAAAGTTGGGGGAATTTCTATAGATTGGGATATACAAGTACAGGAAAAAAAGTGTGTTTGACAGGGAGAGGGGAAGAAAATTACATATTCAATGCATGGTGCAATGCTAAAAAGGAAGGAAGGAAGCAGGTGGAGTAGCAGTGGAAGCTTAAAGACAGGATCATCTCGAGATCTCAAGGCCTGTTTCTCCATCCCAGGAGCATCCTTTATAAACAGCCTAATGTAGGAGAAATTGAAGGAATGGGAAGGAGCTGTGACATGGGAAACAAATATTTATTCATTACTAAGTGAGAATCTAAAAGGGAAAATTATACAGATGTAGAAAGCAGACAGCAGTTCTGTCTCGGAAAGATGAAAATCTGGGCCTGTCACAATCTCACAGTGCAGTTCATCCCTTTTTGCATTAAGGGAAGATGCATTTTTGAGCACTGTGTTATCCAGCCATCATTTCCTTTCTTGAAATGAACTTTGCACTGGAGTTCTAATGAGCACAGCTACGCTGGTTTATAGCAGCTGAGACTATGACTCCACAGGCTCTGTTCCCTTACACCTATTCCCAATCCTCAGCTGCCTCTCCTGCGGCTCCACAATCCTCCACAGCACTGTAGCTTATAAAATTCTCACTCTGAGTGCCCCAGGTCCCTCTTCTGGGTCTTAGACCGGGTTCTCAGTTCTCCTTGTGTTTCCCTCCTGTCCAGAGTTATGCAGGGGAATATGGAATGGGAAGGAACAGCTCTCTTGTAAGATGTTTAAATGTGATGTTGGAGAACAGCCTAGCCAAAGAAAACTGATCAAGGCTGGAGGAGTTAGGAGAGAAAAGGAGGTAGTAAAAATTCTTGCCTGGCAGTCCAGCATGCAAGTTTTTTTGGCTCATTAACTTGTGAAACGGTTTGGGGATTTTCTAGAAGGTATCACAGGAGTGCAAAGCAACAATATGGCCATTAATAATAGTTTTATTACCAGTTAGCTGTACAGCTAATTCCTACATATTTCTTTCCACAGAAGGAGTTCAGCTTTCTCTCTCTGTGCACAGCTGCTCTGAGCTAGAGCAGGCCAGAGAGCCCCTAGGAAAAGATTTGTGTCAGAAAATGCTCAGCTAGGCAATAAGATAGTGTTCTATGGGCATGCTCTGACCACAGAAACAAATCAGGTCTCTGCTGGAACCGCCCCACAACAAGGAGCCAAATCCTGGTGCCACAGTGACCCATGTGCCAGGCTCTCAAAGCCAGGGGTGTGTCCTGGGCACTGACAGCCTTGGGCTCCCCTGCTCCTGCCTCTAAACTCCTCCAGAACCCCGGAGTTCTGTGCCAGCAGCCCAGCCCTATGGGTGCTCCAGATGCAAGAGCATCCAGCTGTTTCCCATTCTCCCTCAAGGCTGGCTCAGCCGGGAGCCTGGCAGCACTGCCCCTCCTGCCCCAGCCCCAGGGGACCCTGCAGAGCAGGAGCTTTGATCCCTGCCTGAGGGCTTTGTGTCGCCTGAGGGCTGATACCTGAAGGGCCCAGAATCCCTCAGCCATCCTCAGATCCAGCCCAGGATGCTGCAGAATCCCACTGCCCTGGAGCAGAGCGATCCATCCCGCCTGTGTTCAGTGTGGGTGATTTGCTGGAGGGATGGAGAGGGTGGGAAGCCTCTTTCTAACTCGCCTCTTCTGGAGTCTGTGGCTCCTTGTTCAGGAACATTGTTGTTACTTTCAGTGCTGCTCCTGCTGTTGATCTTGGCCTTTGCTTCTGTGATTTCTGTTCCCCGCTGCACTACTTAGGTGAACAATAAGTTCAATTTCCAGCAGTGGTCGGCCTCCTCTCTTACCCCTTGCCTGCAGGAATTTCTTTTGTTTGGTTTGATATTTTTAGTCACGCTGTGTTGTAATAATAAGAACAAGACCATGGGCACGCGAGATTCCAGCCTTCCTTCAGTTGCCATGGCTTGCCTTTGCGCGTTGTTATTGCTTTGGATGAGCTACTGCTGCTGCTGCAGCCCCACTCCTTGATTTCTACCTCTTTAATACTGTTCCCTGCCTTACTACAAAGTGAACAGCAGTGCTCGTTCTCTCTCTCTGACGTCTCGAATCCACCCACGAACCCATTATTTCCTGTAACGGCCAAGACCGGTGTAGGAGGGGGGAAGAAGAAATGAAGAGAGAAAAAAAATAAATAAGGATAAAATCCTGTGTGCTTTGGGACTATTCCCTGTGCTGCAGAAAGTGCTTGTGCACCCCACTGGATGTGCAGATCAGGACGTGACCTGAGCTCCGTGTTTACACAGCACCCAGAACGTGATGTGCTGGGAACGAGGACACTGGGAGGTCAGACAGAGCCGAAATCTCTGGTGTGTAAGAAATCACGTCCTGTTGTTGTTTTTAAAAGCTGCAGAAGCCTTGGTGCTGGGACCAGATCATGGATGTGCTTAGAACCATGGGTGTGTGGAGACGAAGTCTGAAGGAAAAAGAAACTGGCATCATCTCACCCTGCTTGTCACCCTGTGGCCACTGAGGAGCTGAAGGGACACAGACTTGGCAGAGGTGCCAAGGGCTCAGACTGGCTTTGCCACCAGCTTTGATGAAGTTCTGGTACCTGAGGGGAGTTTCAAGCAGCTCTGAATATATGCTTTTTTGTAGCCGCTCATTTTAAGCCATCGATAAACTGATTTATTAACTTTTATAACTTATCCTTTCATTCCTACTTCTTTCCTTTTTCTCTTTTCCAACCTTGTCTCCATCTGATAGTAACAGAAATCTGAACACTCAACATCTCAGAAAGCTACCCCAAAGTACTCCTTTCCTAGATTTTCCTTTCCGTGATTTTAACTAGGAAAAATTAAAAGACCACCAGGTTCCTGGTACAAAGTAGTGACACTGCAATACACCTTGTTTTCCTAAATTTGGGGTTAAAAATAGTTAACTTTATCACGAGTAGTTTATCCTGTTTAAAAACATTTTCTGAACTAATGAAGCACTTTCAATACATAACTAGAAGGAAACTGTTAAACAAAATTTGTGAGCTACTGCTGGGATCTCTTTCCTAGATCTCACTGTGTGCCATCTATGTCATGTCCTTCTATCCTTCTTCACCAGCTGGTCTTTCATACCTTATTTTAAAAACAGGGAATTGGATATTATCTCACTTAACAAACAAGCAAACCCATCCATATGTATAGACATATATAAAAAACCTATATATCTATCTCTTTGTATATATAAAATGAAGAACTGATTTTTCCAGCTGTGATTGATTATTCAGCTTACAGTACAAAGCCCTTCCCTCTATATGTAGGTGCAGGCTGCTGCAAGTCTTTTGGCTCTGTTTTTATGGTGGTTAGCACAAAAGGGTACCTATTTCATCTATGTAATTCTTCACCTTTTGCACTAAGGGAGCTTCCTTGGAAAAGACTCCAGCATTTTCCTGATTGCTCTTGTAAGCAATCCAAAAATCAAGGAATCTTATGTAGTTTTCTTTAATGCAGTCTGGATGATGAATTTACATCTATATATCAGAAACACTGCCTTCTGCCCTACATTACTAATGTCAGAAAATTGCCACTATATAATTCATCAAAGTATTTCTATAGACTCCCCCTTTATTATCTCTTCTCTTGCAAACGATATAATTTGCCTTCATTCTATGTCAATGAGAGGAACTTTAATCTTGGATACTGCTGGAAAAGGTGCTGTACACATTAAAAGAATGGCAAGGTAAGAAGGGAATGGGCCTGGATAAAAATATAGATTAGGAGCTATTTGTTAGCAACTGCAAACATGGCAACAAAAGGCTTTTTAAAAGCAGTTTGAAAATTTTGCTTAAAACGGTCACATAATGAAAGTATTTTTGCACTGTATGTGTTTTAATCAAAATTATTTTCCTAGAGTTTCTTTTACACTGAAGAGTGTATGCTGAATTCTAAGTTACACTTCTTTAGAAATGTGTGGAGCCGTAAAGTGGATTTAACTGTGAGAAAGGCTCAATATCTCATAGTCATATTGTACCTTTCACCCTCGAATATCCTAAAGTACTTTTCACACGTAAAAACCTGATATATAATTGCACCTGCTTCAGATATGAAATGCAGCAGTTGTTTAATGGTGCACAGAAACACTAGACAAGGGTATGAGGCCAGAAATTGGAGAATACAATATCCAGCTGAAAATCCAGGTGGGATTTAGGATGGGAGGATGTAATTGCTTCAATTAGAATTTTGTGAGAATAATATACTTAATAGGTGCAATTCCTGGCCCTATTGGAGTCAATGAGAACATTGCTGCTGATTACAAATGAGGTTGGAACTCCTCTCATATCTCTTCCTTTATGAAAAGTTTAATGAAATACTGTAGTCAGAATTGTTTGCAGGATTTTGATTTTCTCATCTCCACCAGAATTGGCTTGATCCTCAGCCCAGCATTATAGCTATGAAATCTTGTTAAGCGCCTGTTCTACACCCGTAAAAGGGAGGGGAGAATTGGATCCAGCATCTCCTGTGGCCTTTCCCACCAGCATGGGATATTGGTTCATTGCAGCTCAGATAGAAATGTCAGCTGCAGAATCAGCCTGACGCACACAGCTGTTCCGTGGAGGTTTCCAGTAAAAAAGTAATTTCCCATACAAGTGCCCAGGCCGATAGCTCCTGTGCCGTGCTGATCCTGTCAGCTCTCACGTGGTCAGGTTTTATGACTGTAGGCCATGATTTAAAATAGCAAATGTTTCTGTTCAGTCACTGTAGAATGTTAATAGGCAACAGGGAGGGAAGGGCTGTGATGGTGTATATGCACAGGAAATAAAAGCTGTGAAGATATATTCTGTGATGAATAAGGAAAATTATTCTATTCCATCCATTCATCTCCCCTTTCCCCTTCACTCCTTCCTGTTTTCCCCTCAGTTCTTTCAGGATCCGAAAGGTTTGATGCCGATCTTAATGAAAACCTTCCATTGATTTGGTTTAGATACTGAGCTATGTAATGCAAATACTGACCTGTGAGCTGTTTGCTTCCCTTTAAGCATTCATCCTAAAGTACATTAAAAAAAAAAGAATAGGTCTAAAAGTATATACCCGTGTCTCTCACTTCACTTATTTACAGGCATGTGCTCTCACTGCCTCACAGCTGGACTTTGCAGTGGCCTTACCCTATTGCAGCAACGTGGTTTGTGGGCCAAGCCCTCTGAAGCTGAACTCCCATCCAGCCCAGAGGGGGTCTGTGGGTGTTTGTGCTGCAGACATGTCCCAGGGAGGACCTCAGCACAGCTGGGATGGTGCAGTGGATGCCTGAGCCTCCTTGAGTGGGTAGCTATGGATCCCCTTGCTCTGGGAGATCGGCTTGCCCCACATCGAGTGGGAGCAGTGGCCCCGTGTCACCTCCAGACCTTGCTCTGCAAAGGGATCAGTGAGTGGAGCAGTGTATGCGAGCTGTGGTTTTCTTACATGGTGTCCTGGGAATGAGATTTCCATGCGGGAAATAGACTGAAAATTTCCAGTTAGAGAAAGCCCAAATTCTTGGCATTAAGAATTGCAGCAGGGGAGTGTGAGAGGAACTGCTGTGACTGTCCAGGTGTGTGGACAAGCACCCCAAACAGTGCCCTAAAGCTGATCCAGCAGCACCCCACCCGGGTCCTCTGGGAAGGGCTCGTACCCTCATGCTACCTGAGCAGAGCTGGAGGCTTTCAGCACTTAAATTCAAGGAAGAAACCAAGGCAAGCAGGAGCCAGCAGTGATGGAGAAGAGCTCAGGGCTCTCCCCAGTTCCAGCTGGACTCTGTGTGCTCAGGTCCAAGCCCTCCAAAGCCCTGCCACGCTGCCAGGGAAAAGACATTTCCTTTCTTCCCCTCAAAGATAAACACCAAATTTTTAAAAGTGACTTACTTGAAGGCTACTACCAATTTTTTCTCATTTCATGCCCCAGCTTGCTTCTAGGTTGTTGCTGTGATTTTTTTTTGTTCTTTTTTTTTTTTTTTTTAACTCGTAACACGTGGACCCTTTCAAAAACGCCACGTATTTGAAATAAAACTACTTTCAGCCTATGGCATAAAATGTAGGGCTACATGAAAGTAAAAAAGGATGAGAGCTTTTCAATCAATCTGATGAAAAATTTAAGTTAATTAAAAGAATGCTCAATTTTTCCCTAGAAGGCGACACTGATCTTTATTATTAATGCATACCAGTGTTTCATAACTGTGCATAATAATGGCCTGTAACATCAGGCACAGCTTCATCCCCAGCTTAATTTGTTACAAAATCTTTTTTGGTATTCTTAAAGCATGGCCTTTGCCACTGTATCTCTGATGCTCTTGGGCTAATTCCCAATTCCTAAAGGACATCTTATTTTATGCTCACACCTGAGAATTAATTTATCAGATTGTTTTTTCAGTTTAAAGCTTTTTAAAAAATAATAAAAAAAAATTAAAAGGCTTGTAGAGACCCCTTCACTGCTTGGCTTTCATATCACTTTTTTTGTATTCAGACTCAATTAGTGGAAATAGAAGTAGAGGAATAATATTCATACAGGCTGGAGATGTGAAGTAGGAGAAAAGGAACAGAAATTGGTCTTTGAGTTGTAGACACAAGGTTTCATTTTCTTCCAAGTAAATTAGTGGAGAAAGTGCCTTTCCAAGATTCAGGGCATGTATTGAAGAAGGATCTTGGGAAATCCACAGCTAAGTGTGCCTCCACTGCTGTTGTTTTCCACATTAGTGCAATAATTGTTAACTCAAGTTAGCAAAGATTTATATTTCAGAGTTGGCAGCCAAGGCCGGCTTCCTGCTCTCTACTTACACCTCTGCCTACAAGGAACAGGAGTCCGACCACCTTGCCTGAGCTCCACCCCTTCTTCCATCAAACCTCAGGACCCTTCCCGAAGGATTTAACCATGGAGCACCAGCCCAGTGCTTTCCAGATTGATTGAGGTAGACAGTTTTGCAGAGTGTAGCTTGGATTTTCCAAGAGCCAAATATCCCTCGTGTTTAGGGAGTTTAAGGTGATGAAACTTCCCAGTTGGAGGCCTTGTTTAACTCCCTACAGTAGGAGGAGTTAAATTATGCCAAGCCGTACATCTGGGGTGATGCAGGCATGACATGCAAGCATCCCTTTGTGCTGAGAGGAATGAGAGGAATAAGATGAGTGCTTCTACTTCAGTACATGAGCACTTAAAGGCCTCAGAGTCTGGTACTCCCTGTGCTGTCCCAGGAATAGGGGCAGGGATGGACCAGTCTCCAACCCGAGCAGTTCACAGGATAGGTAGACATGAGGCACAAAAGGGGTGTCATCGCTACTGAACAGGGATTCAAAGGGGAATCCTCAGGATGAAAAAAATAATGAATTTTGAAACTGTGTTTTAAAGAACCAAGCTGAAAGCTGTTTTCTTTCTGTATATTACTTTTACTTCTAGCATGTAAACTGTAATAAATATAGAGGGAGGTAAACAGAATATTTCTTTTCCCCTTTAATAAATATGGAGGAGACGCGCAGGCCCTCAATGAGGAAGAGAACCGAAGGAAGGAGAGTGGGAATAAAAGTAAATTCTAGGTTGCACAGCATTTATCAAGGAGATGGAAAAAAGCTGGGAGTTGAAAGCAAGATTTAACAATAAGAGATGGTGATAAAAAGTTCATAAGAGCTGAGCTTTATGTTAAGACTTGTAATCAAGAATCCCTTGGCCAACTGGTTGTCACTGGCTGTACATCAACACAGCCAGGGTCTGAACCAAGCTTTTTTTTCTGTTTCACTCAGAACCTGAGTGGGGATTGGTAGGACAGATTTACATGCGGAGCCGTTTGAAATTCCCATTTGCTTCAACTGAAATTTGGACTGGAAAATTGCCACTTTACCAAAAAAAAAAAAAAAAGCTCTGTGTTCCAGGGGGTCTTCCTGGTTCAAGCCAGGGGCTCCAGTTGCTCAGCCTTCCCCATCCCTAGGGACTGTTCCCACCCCAAGTGGGTCGTTTTGCTGGGAGAGACTTCCTCAATCTGTTCTGCCAGACCTCTCTACTTTGCATAAATAATTGAGCATTCATTAGAGCAGGGTCTTGAGCCTGGCTTTCCCACAGCTGAGGTGAGTGCCCTGACCACCACACTATTGATTTTCCTATCCCAACCAATCAATCTTTCATCGATCTCATTGGTGCTAATTGGCAAAGGGGGTGCCCACAGGATGTCTGGGTTTCACGTAACCCCTATGAAAATAAAACCATGTATTACCCAGTGGCAATGACAAACACTGAGACCTGTGTCTGGCGTTGTTTCAGCTGTCCCATCTTGCACAGGATCAAACATCCCCTTTCTAATGATTCCAGTGGAAATGGTGTTGCCATTCGACATAACGTGCAATAACTGTGTAGCCTCAGTAAAAATATTTCTGCCTAATCATGAAAAGCACAGTTGAGCTACAGTCTGAACTGACTCAATTTATGTAACAAGATTCCGCTGTGTTTGCCCAAATTGGCATAGTTCCTCTCCAAGGGACTGAAAAATGACGGCAAATCCAGCATGAAGCCTGTTGTTATAGGAAGTGTAGGGAGTAGCACAAGTTTATTGTCAGCCTTCAAGTGTGCCTTTAGGTGGTCACCACATCCTGAGATGCTGCTGATAGAACAAGATGACATGTTTCTGAAGGCCTGCCAAGAGATTCAAACAGACAATATTGAAGACTCTTGCTCTGCTTTTCTTAGCAGTTTACTGTTTCCCTTCAGAATGAATATGAAATGATGCTGCTGTGAAGAAACCCACAGTGTAATGAGGGACGCTGGGAGAGATTAGCCAAGGCAGATAATGTCTTGTAGGGACTATCTCTTTGGCACCTTTGATACCAATTATACCATGACATCTCAAAAGGAAGTCACCTGTCTTAGCTGCGGAGAGATATCCAAGAAAATCTAACAAGATTTTTTTTCTTTTTAAGTTCATTGTGCAATGAACATATGCAATGATATAATAATCATTTCCCCTGGTACAGCAGGAAAAAAAAATTAAGAAGAATTAATTCCCAACATGAAACCATTATGAGCTGTAATTTATTTCAGAAAGTGGAAAGTGTTAGGGAGAAAAGGAAAAAAAAAAAACCAAAACCTTTGCTGATAATTTGTTATGTTCTGGACCCAGTAAATGACCTTATACATATGGACTTAAGTATACTCAGCGGGTACAATATATCTAAAATGACATAGAGGATTGAGCCTAATTGATATCATTAGAGCCCTGGTCCTTTTACACTTGGCCTTTGAGATGTTGGTGTTACCAAGAAAGCTGCTTTTGATTTATTTTGCTTTTCTTCTTCATCCTTTTGCTCTCTCCCTCATTCTCTCTCTCATTTCCCCCCCTCTCCTCTCAAGTTCTGCTCAAAGGCCAGACCCGGGGAGATTAGGAACTCACGATCCCATCCAAGGGCTGCAGTGCTACAGATTGCAGATTCCTTTCTGAAGTGATAACTTCTAACAAGAGGCACTTGGTACATTTGACCAGTGTGCTTCTTAGGGGGAAGAAAAAAAGAAAGGAAAAAGAGTGCAATTGTAGGGATAAAATACCAGCAACATTTATTCTAGGTGACTCTCTTAGGGGTTAACATGTGCTTTATCTTTAAAGGGGATATTCTCTGGCAGCTTGTGGCAGAAAGAAGTGTGCTCAGCATAGTGTAGATTGGCGTGGCTTACAAATTTTTAAATTGTTTTCCTTTTTTACCAGTGAATTATATCAAAAAAAAGGTCGTGATCTTCCCTTAAAAATTCTACATTGAATATGTTACAATCAATTCAATATTTCATTAGTGTTTTACAGATGAGCTCTGAAAGTTGTCACTGACTTTGTACAACATCATCTTTATGCACCAATTCAAACTAGATCTATGCATCCAGCATTTTCCAGGAATGTTGATGTGCAACAAACAATAGCTCAGTACAGTTGGAAGAGTGATATATGATCTTGTACCTAGAAGTCTGGGAAGTCTCAGAATTTTGTTAGAAGATACTCTTCATTAACTGATTCTTGTGTTTCAATAGCCTTCTACTCTATTTATTTATTTTGCAGAAAATCTGTTTGAATGTTCCAGAAAAAAATGCTTACTTAGCTGTAGTGTATTTGATTTTTTCCCATACTGGTCAAATGCAAGTTCGGCTGAGACTCATTTAAAATGGTTTATCAGATATTCATTGAAATGGAATGAGATTTAATGAACTTTTAGTAAACAAGAGAAAAAAAATCCACATTGAAATTGTTTAAAGGAAACTTCTCTGCTTAGAAGTCACTTTTACCTGCATTTTAACTAAGTTAGCTTGGGCCTGATCCAGTGGAACCTGAGTTGGAACATGACTCTAGCTCAAAAGGGAAGAACATTTTCCAGACTACTCAAGGAGAGCAGGTTTTTCACCTTGCTGATTGGGCTGCGAGTCACAATCAAAGGAAAGCTGGTGCTATGTGATGTCATTATAGTGAATAACTGGCTCTCCTTGAGCAGCAGTTGCCATGGGGGAATGGGATTGGAATTCCAGCGTCCTTGCATCCTTGTCCCAGTTGTTGGTGACAATCAGAGGGATAAATGCCTGTAATTGATGCAGTCCAGCAGGTATTACTGCAAACACTGGAGCTGGAAGGACTCTCTAATGGTCTGAGTGTGGGTTCAGGAGAAGGGAGACTTATTAGAAGAGGCGGAGAAGGAAGAGAGAGAAAGAAAATGTTTTAATGGAAAACATGCAATCAAAAATAACCCCCTGTCCTACATCCTTTATTCATCTGCTAATTGAAAATGGGAGACTTGTGAACCCAAAGTGCACACGAGCACATCCATGGCCTCTCCCAGCTGCCCTTGGAGAGGCAGAGTGCCGTGGCACACGCTGTGCACGGGGAGCAAAAGGGCACAACAATTAAAAGGGAAATGCAAAATACAGTTCTTGAAATGTCATGCACGTTAGCAGCACAAAATGCCAGTTGGGCTCTTCATCACATTCCCTGAATCCTTCTTTTCCTTTCTTCTGTATTTTTTTTGGTTTTGTCTTTCCTTAATTTTTTTTTTTTACCCATGCATGTTGGGAGGTGACGGCGGAAGCGGGGCGCGCACGCACACAGCTGTAAGCACGACATCACCACCTCCATTCCTTTGATTCATTTACCCCTCTAACATCTCACTTCCCAAATGTCCACCCCCCAGCACTTCCAGCCCCCAGCACTTCCACCCCCCAGTGCCTGACTCCGTAACCCCCTTTACCATTAACACCCATCAGCAGCCAGCGCGTTTTTACGGTCAGGGAGCACTGTTGCCCAGGCTTCCCCCTGGGCTCAGATCACATAACTATAAATTTACTCTGGAGCCTCTCATTCCTTGTTGGTTCACTACATCCTCAGGCCTTCCTCCCTCCTGCACTTTATCCCTGCTTTTCTCTCGTTGGCACATGCACCTTGACCCAGGCAGCCTCGCACATATGCAAGATACAAAAAGTCCACCAGCTGTGGTCAACAGTAAATAAATCTTGATGCCAGTATTAAGTTACTGCAATTTTATCCTCTCTCTCTTCCCTTCCCCACCCCTTCATCGATGGGAGAAGAATATGAACTTGACATTTGCTCACTGAAAGCAGATGGATGAGGTAGGTCAGCATTAGGTGTAACCCTAGCACTGTTTCTTTGGGTTTCCTGAAGGATGAAGCTAAAAGAATTCTCCTGGTGGGTCAAAGGCCACATTAGTCATTTGCTTAAAGAAGAACTGTGCAGAATTAATCAAAATGAAACACAGGTTTTCATGTCTCTCTCTTATTCAGAATCTCTCAGTCCTTTTTTCCATTCCTCTTAGAGGAAGCAATGTATTTTATCCTTTTACACCTTGTCCTGCAGAGGTTTTGTTCGGAGTGGTGTCACAGGCCTTCCCCTTCTGTGTAGAAAACCATTTTAATCAGGATAAAGCCTCCATGTGATACTTGTAAAGGTCATCTGAAGCTGGTGTGTTAGTACCAGTGCAACCACAAAAAAAAAGACTCAACCCTTCATGAAGAAGTTTTGAGTTGAAAAGAATGATTCTATTCACTGCATTTTTCCAACTTAAAAGGAAAGTTAAAAGAGCAGCTCTAACACTCAGAAGCAAAAAACTTTACATATTTTGTTTCACTATAACCTGAGGAGAGCAAACTATTCAGGGAGAAAGTCTTTCATTCTCGTTTCAAGAGCTATACCCCGAAACTGATTAAGAGCCTGACCTTACCATAAAACAGGTCACAGTAATATTTTTAGGGGTTTCTTTTTTTTTCCTTTTTTTTTTTCTCCTGAGGTTGTTATCTTGGTCAGGGAGGTACCAGGGTATTTATGGTTTACAGTTTAAATCATCTCACAAAGGAAAAAGTTTCTTTGGACTGAAAGCTTTTGGCAGCAAACTTTCACCTGCTATTTGAGCTGTTCCCACTATTTGGCACACTTGCCTATAAAAGCTTAAAATAGTACATCAAGATTTTGGTTTCTCTTCATTTTTTTTTTCCCTGTCTTCTTTTCTTCTCCTCTTTTTCAAATGCTGGAACTTCCTATTTGCTATTCCTGAAAACATGTTAATAATTTAGTTGGGATTTGTGGGATGGGCATTCAGGCTAGGACAAAATGTCATTATTCTTCAAGAACTTTCATGTTCCTCTGCTGCTTCCCAGCCATGCCCAGCAGTCTGAAACACTCCTGTTCCTCCAGCACTGCAGCAAAGTCATCACAAGCATTCCAGACACAGGCTTCTCCTTGTTAACTCAGCTGTAAACCAGTTGAATTTCCACTGCCCTGAAAAATAATCCAGTTTATTCAGATGCATTTATAAAGCAAACAGCAAAACCACCCACTGTCAGTTGCTCACACATTGGCATATGCACACACAGACACCTCCAGCAGCCCATATAGCACTGACAGTATGCACAGCTGTTATATTTTACGCTATTTGATGCTCAATAATTAGCGCCTGTTAAGGAAAAAAGGAGAGATGCCACACTACCTTGCAACAAATAGCAGGAATCAGTATGTCCAATTTATCAAGACCTACTGCTGAAAGGAAGATTCCTGTTATAATTTCACATGATGTTGCTGTCACTATTACACTTGTCAGCACTATGATATCAACAAAAGACTTCTGGTGTATCTCGCAGGCAATGACTCTTCTTCAGATTCGCTGAAGTGAGACAAGAAAACCACACAGATGCTTGGTATTGTCTTAATTTAATTGGAGGTTTGGGCTTGTTGTTTGTTGGGTTTTTTTGTGTTTGGCTTTTTTTTTTTTTTCTGCATTTGGCACTTTCACTGATATTTTTTGGTAAGAGAAGTGGGTTGAGGATTGATCTCCTATCTTGTTCTCAGCTGCAAATATTTTGTGATATGAAAACCTTTTAAAATTGAGGAACATGATGTATTCAGTCATGTTCTTAGCATGTCTGGGGAGCAACCAGCCTGGATTCAGACTGATTCTGCAGGTGGTGTAAAATGGCTTGTCGCTCCTGTGATTAAGAGATTTCTGTTAACAAAACAGGTTTGTTGCATGGAAACTGTGCAGGTTCGTGTGCCAGGCTTCAAGACAACCCAACAGTACAGAATAATAGAATCATAGACTGGTTTGGGTTGGAAGGGACCTTAAAGATCATCCCGTTCCAAAACCCACCTGTCATGAGCAGGGACACCTTCCAATGGACCAGGTTGTCCCATGTCCCCATCCAGCCTGGCCTGGAGCACTTCCAGGGATGGGGAGCACAGGTATGTGTGAGAGGAATCTTCAGTCTTTCCCGATGTGTTTGAGCTGCCTGCAGCTCAGCAGGGAGACCATGGCAGGCAGAGCCTGCTGGAGGTTAGCCATGGCTGTCAGGGCTCTCAGCTGGGTTCTAAGAACTCAAGGAGACATTAGGATGTCCCCAGCAGCACCTGGTGGTTCCTCAGCCTCAGAGAGACCTGCATGAGGCAGCTGAACTGCACGTGAGGCAACCTCTCACCAGCAGATCCATGTGGAGCTTCTAGAGCAGAGGAAAGGATCCAAGCTGTGATACATCCAGAGAGCAATAAATAAATATGCACACACGAGATTATGAAAACCAGAAATGAGATCCTGACCGTGTCTGAGACTGTAACCTGCAGACAGGCCAGATTTCATGTCTGCTCGTTCCTTGTGGACAAATGAGGCTCTGGTACGCGTTAATTCTTCTGGATGAGTTTGGTGGGATATAGATGTCTTAATTTGCATACATTGTATTTAAACCTCATGGATTCGGTATCAATTAGGTGTGTTGAAGTCTCTCCAACAGCACAATCTCTCTGATTATACACAGTAGTGTTTTCCTAGGCTTCTCTTGCTGCTTTGATTCCCTTGTTTCATTCCTCACCCTGGCCTGATGTACTCCCATGTGCAGAGATGCTCCAGGTTACTTCATCAGGAGTAATTTTTCAGTTTCATCTAAAGGTTTACTGCTCTGATTCTGCAATTCTGCTTGCACTGGAGCAGTGCTATTCAGCCTGATACTTGCAAATTGCTTTAGGTCTCATTGCCAATTGTAAACTTTCAAAATATATGAGATTGGCTTTGAAATCATGAGTCCTTTTTTCAAGCAATTCATTTCGTAAATTCTGGTGCAAAAAAACCAGTTTCTTCATGATTTGTTTTTTTCACAATTTACTGCCAGTTTCAACAGATTTTCCTGTAGCTGCAGTTTCCTTGGTGGATGCTCTTGTGCCTAATCCTGTGTCCCCATGCTTGTGCTTTTCCCTCCAGCCACTGATGGAACAGCCACAGTCACTTCTACACAGCCACCTGTTTTCACAAAGCTTGTTAGAGCATCATTATTTTTGTCAAGTGTGTCCTTCCCTCTCTCCAGCATAAACACCTTCTGATCACATACATTTTCTCTTCAGAAAGTAGGCTATAAAAATTAACAGATGTCATAGTCATGGGGGTTTTTGCCCTGTGGATTCTGAGTCTTGCATTTAAACTCGATTGATGTTTTCAGATCTGATATTTGCAGTTGCCCCTGTAGCTGTGAGAACTAGGAAAGTATGTTTTGGTCTTTCAAAATCAACCTGAAAATCCTATGATTCTCTGCCTTGGGGATGTGAGGGGGACTTCAGTACTTCCAAGAAAATCACTAACAGAGTGATAACATTTGTAAGGCTGCAATTCTGAGCTCCNCATTATTCTTCAAGAACTTTCATGTTCCTCTGCTGCTTCCCAGCCATGCCCAGCAGTCTGAAACACTCCTGTTCCTCCAGCACTGCAGCAAAGTCATCACAAGCATTCCAGACACAGGCTTCTCCTTGTTAACTCAGCTGTAAACCAGTTGAATTTCCACTGCCCTGAAAAATAATCCAGTTTATTCAGATGCATTTATAAAGCAAACAGCAAAACCACCCACTGTCAGTTGCTCACACATTGGCATATGCACACACAGACACCTCCAGCAGCCCATATAGCACTGACAGTATGCACAGCTGTTATATTTTACGCTATTTGATGCTCAATAATTAGCGCCTGTTAAGGAAAAAAGGAGAGATGCCACACTACCTTGCAACAAATAGCAGGAATCAGTATGTCCAATTTATCAAGACCTACTGCTGAAAGGAAGATTCCTGTTATAATTTCACATGATGTTGCTGTCACTATTACACTTGTCAGCACTATGATATCAACAAAAGACTTCTGGTGTATCTCGCAGGCAATGACTCTTCTTCAGATTCGCTGAAGTGAGACAAGAAAACCACACAGATGCTTGGTATTGTCTTAATTTAATTGGAGGTTTGGGCTTGTTGTTTGTTGGGTTTTTTTGTGTTTGGCTTTTTTTTTTTTTTCTGCATTTGGCACTTTCACTGATATTTTTTGGTAAGAGAAGTGGGTTGAGGATTGATCTCCTATCTTGTTCTCAGCTGCAAATATTTTGTGATATGAAAACCTTTTAAAATTGAGGAACATGATGTATTCAGTCATGTTCTTAGCATGTCTGGGGAGCAACCAGCCTGGATTCAGACTGATTCTGCAGGTGGTGTAAAATGGCTTGTCGCTCCTGTGATTAAGAGATTTCTGTTAACAAAACAGGTTTGTTGCATGGAAACTGTGCAGGTTCGTGTGCCAGGCTTCAAGACAACCCAACAGTACAGAATAATAGAATCATAGACTGGTTTGGGTTGGAAGGGACCTTAAAGATCATCCCGTTCCAAAACCCACCTGTCATGAGCAGGGACACCTTCCAATGGACCAGGTTGTCCCATGTCCCCATCCAGCCTGGCCTGGAGCACTTCCAGGGATGGGGAGCACAGGTATGTGTGAGAGGAATCTTCAGTCTTTCAATAAATCTTGTTCAAAGCTCTATGCAGCCTGACTTTGAACATGACTTTTCTGGGCAGCCTATTCCAGTGTCTCATCACCCTCATCATTAAAAAATCATATAAATAACTAAAATCAATTAGAATGTTGTTCTGTACGTCCTCTTTCTAAAGGACAGGGAGAAGTTAATTTTGTTTTCAGGTTTCGTTTAAGAGCCTGATGTGCAGGGTCTTGTTTACTTTCCAGACAAAATTGCAGTGAGCCAGAGTGAGGGAGCAGCAAATGCTGGTGGTTCCAGCAGGCAGTGAGCCTGCAGCCGAACGAGGGTGCCAAGGGTGCAGGGGCTCGGGCAGAGACCTCGCTGCAGAGCAGGGCAGTCCCACACTCCCTGAACAAGGACACCACAGCCTGGGGACTGTGACCGGGGGCAGCCGAGGCCGTGACTGCCAGACATATATGCAGGGATTAGGCACGCCTGAGGCCAGGCCAGGAAGTCAGGTCAGAGGGTTGTGGTCACCCAGGTTCCCAGGCATCCCTGCAGGGTGCTTTTGGCACGAGGCTTCTCCCACAGCTCTTTGCCTGGCCCTGATGGAAGTGCTCAAGCTGCGTTGGGTCTGTTCTTGCCACAGTCAAAAGCCGTGGTGCTGGGAAGGGGCTGCCGAGCTTGGTGGTGTGCTCAGGGCCGGACAACCAGTAGGGTTGTGTTGTCTCTCACTATGTCTGGAGGCAGCACAGTCCTCTGAGGAACTCTTGATCTGATCCTTTGACCATGCATGAGTTCAAGGCTTTGTTTACTTTTCACTTGTGATTTAAAGGGAAGTCCGTTCCACAGATTTAAGAGTTGTTGAGTTTTGTTTGATTTTATCTCAGGGATATTTTTATGTTGTATATTGGTATAGAGTAAATGGTGTGGAGAAGCAGCTCAGTTGCAGGTGCTGAAAAACTTGGTTTTTAAACATATTTAACTTCTGTTTCTTCCTTGAACTTAGGACAGCTTTCTTTTTCATTTTTTAAGGTGTAACTTGGCGTGGTTTTTCAATACTGGCCAATGGCTGTCATGTCAGAGCTCTGCTCTCAGCCTCAGGAGCAGACCTCTTTACAAGTGGTAGGAAGTATTGGTACTTATAGGGAACACTAAAGTGTCAGCTAAAGGTTATTTTCTGTGAGTCAGCAATTTTGTTAAAAAGTTTTTCAATGACTAAATACTTAAGGAAAAATGAACAGGCACAGGGTTCTCATCAGAGTAGAGTGACTCTTACAGACACAGGGAGGCTGTGGCCATGATAAGAAAGTTTGGCAGGAATTTTGTACCAAATATACACTGTGGCACTGTGAACCTCCATTCTTCCTACTGTGCTTTCCTAGATACGTCTAGGAGGGCCATCTAGAATTTATGAGCAAATTTTGGATTAATGCTAATTTGTTAATATTTATCACCATTGGAATAGAATGATTTTTGCCCATCAAGTTTCCTTTCAATAGAAAATAGTCATAGACATAAGAAATTAAGTGTTTTGAAATCTCTTCCAAATAAATAGCAGGATACGTGGTATTTAAATGAGTCTTGGATTTGTTCATTAACCAGTGTCCCTTCTGTTTCAATGATGATGTCTGAAGAGAAGAAACTACTGAGCAAATGTGTTCAGGCTTGCACCAGCATCTAAAATGTCACAGAAAAGGAAGTTGGAATTACTGTTTTTTATCGTGTGAGATGAACTACAGTATAAGGCAATTATTTCTTCCTTATTAAAAGTATAGAAAAGAACTGGTACTAATACCAGTTGACAGGTAGAAAATATGGGAACTTTTTGTGTGAAGTGAGATGTTGTTGATTTCATCACTGCAACCTACAGTGACAAAGTCAGGAACGTAATGGGCTGCAAAAAGAATACACGGGGAGTTTGATAAATTATGGTGGATGATAGCAGATATTCTTATCTTAAAATTTTGGTGGGCAGGTATGACTTATTCTTCTACGTTAATCTCAGCAACGCATTTGAACTTTGGCGTATTTCAAGTGAGGCACTTGAACCTTCCTCTGATGTATTCAGTATCTATATTGTTGAGTTAAATCAGTATTATAATACGTTCTTATAGGTTCATCCTCATCTGTAGGCAGGAGTATCCTCACTCATCTGTGAAAACTGTGAAAAGTATGATTCACATCCAGATGAAAGCTTCCCTTTGTCAGCTGCAGTTATATTGCAGAAGAACATCCTTAACAAATGGGAAATCTTCTGCACTGAAAATACAAAAAAGTAAAATAACCCAAGTCAGCCTTTAGATCTGAAAATCTGGACTGTTTTTCCAAAGAACAATTTTACATATACTTGTTCCTCTCCAAATTGCACTTGCTGTTTTGCCATGAATTTACTCTGCATGCAGATAGCTTTTTGGGGTACTTTGGATAAAGTGCATATTTGAATTAAGGGACACCTTCACTGTTGCCCAACATGTAAAAAGGCCTTACAATAGGATCCTTACTGTTTCCGTATTGATCTTAGTAGAACAGATCTCTGCATGTATTTTTAAGAGCACCTTAAATGTTTGCCTCTGAGAGAAATGTATATATGTATAAATTTTCTGAAGTGAATCTTATGAAAGGGAAATTTAATATACTGATGCTCCTGAAACAAAGGACTAAGTGCAAATATTAAATGCATCAAGAGATTTGTAAAATCTAGGTGTTATTGCTGCTGTTTGTTTTCTAGGAGTTAGTAGTAATGTGTAGTAAGTCCCTGAAAACGTCTACACTGCTTTTTCATTAATATTTAAGGAGCTTTTAGTGGTGCTAGTAAGGAAGGTTTGGCTGCTGCAGTGTTTTAAAATATACTATTACATTAAAGAAATGTACAAGGCATTGTGTCAGTTAGAAAAAAGCAGTGTCTCAATGTCCTTTCATTTTCTGCATCAATGGACTTACGTTACCTATTTTTTATATAACAGGAAGTGTCTGTGTAGTTATTTCC
>VYZR01110920.1:18392-31107 GCA_013400675.1 Oxylabes madagascariensis | reverse complement strand
AAAAAAAAAAGATTGCTTTTCTTCCAGCTTCTTAAACTATACTTCAGGCTTCTATAGTCAGATTCCTTAGCCAAGGAAATTAGTTTTCTTACGTCATATCCAGGAATGTAAACATTTCTTTATGCAGGTTCTTATGTGTGAAATGTGCTATTAGATCACTGTTTAGTGGATTTAATTGTTTTTCCAACAGAGCTTTGGAGGGGAGTTTTAGTTTTATCTGCATATAAGTCAGAAATCTTCCACAGACCTCGCTGAGTTTTGTCACTGGGGGAAAAAGAGGCCAAGATTTCACCTTGATCTTTTGATTAGTAGTTGATAAAGTTTAGTGTATTACCTAAAGTTGATTTATTTGATGATTACTTTAATACTTCCAGTTCATGTTAACTTTGAATGTAAATTTAAGTTTCAAGCTTTTGAAGCACTTCTGACAAAAAAAATTTCACTGTTTTAAATAGTCATCTCTCATGGCTCCAAACCTGATCCATCCTTGGCCAGAAACCTTGACTTTGTCAATACAATTCTAAGTGAGCATAAAAACCAGAAATTGAAAATCTGTATCAGCAATACCCGTACCAAGATGGGTCACAAGTTTATTCTAGTCTGCTATAATGTGAAATTAGAACTGAACATGTTGTTTTACAAGGAGAACTTCAAAATAGTCCATATACAAATAAAGAAAACAGCAGGTGGTAATTGCAGGTGTTTAGGACATACCATATTGGTCCTTGTTTTTCAACTATTTTAAACATGAAAATGTACTTTCTGTAGCTTTTTTATTTATGTTGCCTCTTCCTACCACACAACTGACAAGTTCATCAAACACAAAATGCTGCAGCTTTTCTTATCTGGGCTATATAATATCTCACTTATTTGAGTAGAATCCAAATTTAAGCCTAACCATTTTTAGTAGCATTCGATGCTCAGCAAATTTATTAAAAGAATAGAGATGATTTTTTAGCCTACCATGTAATTTAAGGAAAATAATTAAGTATATTACAATAAATTATTCAGTTTGCTCACTTGGGAGATGCTCAGGCAGCTTTCTGTCTGTGCTGCTCTCACACCTCTGAGCTCACACTGGTGTAAATGCCAGTGCTCCATGTCTGCATTGAGAAACATTCTCTATGTGTATGAATATTGGATGGAAGGGAAATGAAAACAAATATTAGGCTGAGTTCTTGTCTAGAAAAGAAATAAAAGTTAAACTAAACTATCCCCAAAGCTCACAATTTCATCTTCAAACAATAAAAGTCAAGCTATACAATGATTAAAAAGGAAGCTTCTTCCAAAAAATTGTATGCATATTTTAATTTTTATAAGTATTTTACAAATAGATAGTTAAGAGACATAAATATTGCAAAGAAACTGAGTCCACCTCTTAAAGTAACAGTTATTTCTCTACCATTTAAACAAATATTTTATTGCTTTGTTATCAAACCAATCTCTGTTATTTTTACTTCAAAATTGCTCTTCCATCACTTCATAATACTTAATCTCTTAATAAACTTTTCAAAAATCACTGATGGATATTAATTTCCTGAGAAAACCCTCTCCTCTAATTTTAACAGACAGAAAGGTGAATTATTCTTGGCTCTTTCCCGAAGTGTGAACCAGCCACTTTAATGATAAAAAAGGAAGAGGAGAGCAGAATTTTTTGTCTTCCAGTGTGGCATGTTCATGTCAGGCATATCCAATCCAAATTATTTTATTTTAATGATAGTATTTTTGTGTCACTGCATATCCTGATCGCTCTGTGGTTGTTTAAATAACAGAAATGGAAATCTATTAAACAATATATTATATTTGGGGGGGGACCCTAAACAGATACCGTTAAATGGCTACTTCTGCATGTTCAAGTAGAAACAGTTTTGCACCTCCTTTTTTTTGTTAGCGACCTTAAGAGATGGGAAAAGTTTAATATATGATGCCTATGTTTGTACTGACTGAAGACATTATTTGTGGCTTATTTATATATTGATTAAAAAAATATGAAAAAGGAAACTTAAAAATAGTAAATATATTTATCTCCAAGAAAGAGCAGAACCTGCTGGAGATACAGCAGTACCATGAAACAAATGTGTGGTCAGATGCTTCCATGCTAAAATTAACAGGAACTAAATCAACAGCTTTAGAGTGTTTTAGATGTACCCTGCCTGCCAAGGCTGAGCTGCTGAATTAAATCTATTGCTGAGACTGCCTTTGTCCAGTGTGTCTATATACTATGCTAATTATAAAATAACAACCTGGATTTTCAAGGGAACCTCAGTGTGACTCTTCAACTGCGGTCACAGCTTTAAGTAGGTAAACATCGTTGACATTCATAAAGGGGATCTCTACACTGCTTATTAGAGACAGCTCTGGCCCCAGACCAGGGGCTGGGAGACCTCTGCTCCTCTGGGGCCTCTTCAGCTGACCTGAAGGTTGATCTCAGCGACTTCTCCCCAGTGTTCCTGCTTTCTAAACACTGTTTTCAGCCGTGGGTTTTGGGACTGTCAGTACTATAAAGCTTGTGCAGAGCTGAAGGTTGTTGATGATAACCATAAATTTTGAGAAAAACGGATTTTGTCATTTTTATTAAAGCTGATTAGAAATGTTTTGACAGAATAGGTTTTATTGGAAAATAAAATTAGTCTGGTCAGATTAATTAAATTCAAATTTAGCAGAATACAGTAAAAATAAGCAGTTGGTCTCATTTAGACCAAAGCTAAACGAAAAATACAAATTCCCAGGAGACTGGAAGCTGTGTTTCCAAAATCCACTGATGGGTCATGTCTAGTAAGTCTCACAAATCCATTTAAGCTCTCTGCAGGCTGTGTCTGCTTCAAAAATTAGGATAAATCAGCCTCACTACAAATCAAGTGCACACAGCTAGCCAGCCAAAAACAATAGAGAAGAAAATGACCCATCCACAATCAGCTCACAGTTTAGAAAGAAAAAAAAAAAAATGTGGGCTTATTTCAGTAGTAAGGTTTAGGAGGTGAATGTTCTGCCAGTACACGCATGATACTGAAATAATGGCATTAAAAGCAACAGTGCCCAAACCCTTGGCACACTTCTGTCAATACATCTCCACCAATTCAGAGCTTCTGATGGTTGGGCTTGGCGTTTTAATCTAGCCATTGTCAATTCCACTTCTGTTTTTATTAATCATACCAGTGATGTCTGAATAACTAACTCCAGAGAAATTGGATTTAAGGGTTGGTATTAAAGAATAGAATGTACACGTACAAAACCGATGAGCAGAAAGATATATATTGGTTCTTTTTAGGTAATATGTATTGCTGCATACACCTTCAAGGTATCTGTGAGCAATTTAAGTGTGTTTTCTGGCAGCTGTCACTGGTATCATCCATCAGAACAGGAACCCTGGCCAGTGACACTTTGCTGAGGTGCTGAAGGGATATGGGTTTTAATTCTGAGCAGCTTTATATGACAGATAGTGGGATGGATGAATGCCAGAAAAAAAGGACCATGATAGAATTTGCACAATTGTAAATCATTAGACCATTTTTCTTGTAAAAGCAGCAGCTGGACTGTTAATGTAGTTACTGCACAGAATTCTTTCCAAGTTCAGTATACTATTTTACCACCTCTCCTCAAGCAAATCACTACGGTTGTCATTGAGAGGGAATTCAGGCATTACAAACACTGGGCTTCTGCTGGGATCTGAGATGTGTTGGAACACCTTTTTTCTTCGTTTCCTCTTGGCTTCCTTTTTTATTACATACAGTGAAGCACCTCGATAACACGCTCAAGAAACCATACTTGTATCATCAGGAATGTGATCTGAGGATACAAGGGAGGGGACAACTGCAATTATTTGCCTGCAAACATCCATAATTTCCTAAAGAAGGGAAAGAATAGTTTTGGCAGACCTGACAGCATCATTTCTGACACAGGTAACCACCCCTGTGATAAATACAGAGCTTAAGGTCCTTCATCTTTAGCTGCCTGACAATTTTTTCCCTCCTCTGGATATTGTGCTTTGTCTCTCATTCAGCTCTTTGGCTGACAGGTTCAAAATCAAACAGATTTACTTAGGAATTTAATAAATAGATCTTTGTTAACCAAATTAACTTTGACTTGATTACTGTAAACTCTAAACTCCATAGCAGATTAGGAAACATCCATGGAGGAAGCAGTGGTGATAGCAACATATCAGGGTGTTTGAATTTACATCACCATGAGGAAAAACCATCACCAAAAGAAAGAAAGAATGAATGATACTGTGCTTCAGCAACTCCTCCTGGGCTCCATTTTTAAACCAGGGATGTTGGTGCTATTGCTGACCATGCCCTGTGTGATCCCAAGAGGAATGTGGTTGTTTCCATAGCCATGGAGTGTTTTAGCTGAGTGGTGCAGACACAGGTTGCACTTTCTCCCAGGAAGGGGAGGTTTTAACACACCTGGAGATTCTCTGCAAGTACATCTCCAAAAAGAAATAATTGAGGCCATCACTGGTCTGGTCTCAGCTGGAGTGCAGCATGGATAGTAGCCTCAGGCTCGGTTTTCTATACTTAGAACTTAAAACTAAGAAAATTGCTGAGCCTCAGACTGTACCATCACCTAAAGGTTTCCACTGCTCCAGCATGAGACATTTTGGGGATTACTTGTGGCCTTTGCCAGGGACTGCAGCACAGGGGACCCTCCTCTAGCACTCAGAAATCTAAGAAGTGTACAAGATTCTATCACACGTGGATTTTATTTGAAGCCTGTACAAGAAGTNAGCTGGAGTGCAGCATGGATAGTAGCCTCAGGCTCGGTTTTCTATACTTAGAACTTAAAACTAAGAAAATTGCTGAGCCTCAGACTGTACCATCACCTAAAGGTTTCCACTGCTCCAGCATGAGACATTTTGGGGATTACTTGTGGCCTTTGCCAGGGACTGCAGCACAGGGGACCCTCCTCTAGCACTCAGAAATCTAAGAAGTGTACAAGATTCTATCACACGTGGATTTTATTTGAAGCCTGTACAAGAAGTTACATTTCCCTGCTGAAAATCTATAAGACCATTTTTCCTACCCCATGAGTCTTTGATAAGATATCAAGATAGGAATGTTACACTCCATGGCACTATATTAAACATGCAGCTTTTTAGTTTAATCCTAGAAGTCCTCAGTAGAGAAGGATACTTTGAATAAAAGGAAGTATTTCACATTGAAAATAAAACAAATTGCTAAAAATAGTGGGGGGGGGAAGAGAGAAAAGAGGAGGAACAGACCTAATGATTTCAGCTGTCCTGCTAAAGGAGGGCTAATTTTTAGGAATTCTGAGAAAACAGCTACACACTGATTATGAAAATCATAACCTAGCAGATAAATTTATCTATTTCCTCATGATTACTAGATGCAGAGTTTATTATAATGTTTCTTGCTTTTAACATAATAAACAATTGAAATTGTTACTTGTTGAAAGCATTCTGTTTTGTTTCTCTCCTGAACTGAATTTAAATTATTGGCACTCTTATAAGGAAAACTGTAAGAGAAAATGATTTAAACAAAAAGAAAGGCATTTTTAAAATAGAATGCTTGAGTCTTCCTTTGAAATCATGTATATTTTAATAAAAAAATCAATGTCTGTTTAAAATACCCAATGTGCTGATTTATTCTACACAGAAATTATGCCGTAGCATATTCTGAATTATTTTAAGTAGGTAAAAACTGGAATTCCTGTCAGGTTAGAAGCTGAATTTTCTGATTTTCATTCTGACTTTAAATGGTAAAAAAGCAGGAAAGAAGTTCTTTCTGTAGAACAGAAAATTCCATTTCAGATATCTCCAGTCTGTAGTTCTGCACAAATGAAGCTGCCTCCCTTTAACATAGAGGGGCAAAACGGATGTGCTTTTAGGTTGGTTTGTTCCACTTTGTGCCCAAGGACTCTGTGTGACCTTTAGGTTGACTTCTGGGATGGGGTGGCAGCAGCAGGAAAGGCCTGCTCTGTGTGGTTGCTGTGGAGGGAAGGGAGCAGTTTCTGTCGGGTGAGTGTGCCCAGCATGGAAAGGTGTTGGGGCATGTGAGGATATGAGAGCAGCAGAGGAAAGAGGAGGAGCAGGGGCAAAAGTCTCAAGGTGGCAGGAGGGAGCCTTTGCTTTGGGTTTCTATGGCTATAAAACCCAGGGAGCTGCAGGGAGCTGCTGAACTAGAAAATAATACTGGAGGGATTAACTTACCTTTCAAGGACAGAAGCAAGAGGAGTGTTTTTCAAACCTTTTTAATATATCTTTCCACTACATTTCCTATTTAATCTGACACCTTGTTATAGTTTATTATTTTACTGTTCTGATAAATATGTTTTGATATACTTTGGCACATTTGCTTTAAAAAGTGGGAAAAAAAAAAAGAAGTGTGAACAGTTGGTGGTTGAGCAGGTGGCCAGAAAAAACTGTTTTTCCTGAGATGTGCTGAATTCTTATCCTCATCACCCTCTGAGACATCGTGGCAAATAACACCAGCACCAAGTAATATTCAAGTCACCCAAGCTAAAAAGTAATAATGGCTATCAAACTCTGAATTTGAACTTTCTACTCCTCAAACTCAGTAAATGAAGGTTTTTCCATATGAAAGCGTTAAGTCCATTCAATCCAATCCTTCCTCTCTCCCAACTGTCTTCCTTTTGTTCTCTCTTGCTCAAACGCTGTCTGTACTGTATGTGGTGTGTTCCCATTCTTGCCTGCAGAATGTCCTGTTCAGACTGCAGTGATGGTCCCTGGGAATTGCTCCGAGTCCTTCCTTTGTCATACCAGGAATCCATCCTGAGCAACCCCATAAAGAATCCTCAGAAAGAAAGGTGGCTTGATAAGAGCCCACCTCACCTTTGAGAACACCCTAAATGTGTAATTGTTCTTGGTTATAATGGTTTCAACATTCTTTCTCTACCTTTGGAAATGCAGAAAGGGAAAAAAAAAATTTTTTTGAAAGATAGGCCTCCCATAAAGAGACCAGCTAATCTACTTGATTTATAGTAGCCTGAAAAGTCTGTACAAAGAAAGCAGGAAACTGGTAAACAAAAGAGACACCTCAAGGTTGTGCATTTATGGTTCACTTGTGCTGAGGTACATAGTTACAAGCCAGTACAGAGGGGAATCTGCTCAGGCAATTTAGCCCGGCTGAGAAAACCACCTTCCTAAACTATGCTCTAGGCTGGATCTCAACATCTGTGACCTCTCCTATGTCCTTAGCATTTTCCTTCAAAAATCAGGATCCCCAGGCTGCCATGAGAATTTGTAATTCCTGTGATGAGGCAGCACCCTACGTAAGAGCAGCTCTGCACCGCCAGCATTCAGAGGAATATCACAGAAGTGCACAAACCCCCTTAATTTGTGCCACTGCTATGACAGCAGTGGGAGGATCCCATTTGGCAGCAGAGGGGTCAGCAATGTGTTAGGTTTGTTATATTCTCTCCCCAGTTACTTCGAATCTCTCTGAATAACAGAGAATGCAGTTGTCAGAAACACGGTCTGTGCCCGAGCGATAAATGACCACTGAGAGGATGACAGCCCTTCCCAACAAAGTGACAGTCTTAGGAGTAGCAGCAGCCATCAAGCCTGGACATCCCAACAATGCTATTTGATTAATAAATTTATAAGCTAATTTATATCTCCTAGCCATTTTTTCTGTGGGGTTTATTTTACAGAAACAGAAATAAATTGTTTGAGAAGTGTCATGGAGTGTTAATATTTTTTGTATTATTTTTGTGGTTGAATGGCTCAGAACACAAACTGAGTCACTGAGTACCTTTTGATACTGATGTACTTTGAAGGGCAGTTTGCATACGTGACTTTTTCAGATCCTGTATCATTTTACTGATCGCCATAAGTAAAACCAGACAAAACACAGTCACCAAAAAATTCAATCAGCTGTTATGAAGAAATGAAGGTCAATTCATGAACTGTAACATTAAATAAACGGATCTTTTCTGGTCATAAAAAGGATGTAAATAATTAGTTCTTATACCTCAGAGTTTTAGTGGGGGAACTTCTTTTCAAAGATAAATTGGCTTTTAATACATACATCCTCATATACATCCTCAAATACATCCTCAAATACAGGCGCACAATGACGTTCAGTTTGCCGGCAGTTTCAGAACCACTCCCACTCGGGAAGAGGAGGAGTAATTTGGTCAGTTCGGATTGTATAATTTTCCCCAGCCGTACCAAGGTCATACAGCATGGTGTACACTATCTCCAGGGTTTTCCTTCTTTTCTTCTGAAAGGAGACTTTAAGTTTCTTAGAGGAAGAAAATCCCCTTATCTCTTCTTTTCATGGCACCAAGCAGCTCCTTGCTTTCTTTTTGTCCTCAGATGCTGACCGTCTTCACTTTATTGGAAGAAACAATGACGAAATGCCACCCTTCTGTTTTCAGAAGTGAAAGGCAGGAAAGCCCCCGGTGGCTCAGGATGCTCTTGGCTCAGCACCTCTCTTTACTAAGATAAGTTTGATGCTTTCTTAAGATGAATTTAAAGGTCAATTTTTAGGACGTTGTAATTTATCTATTACAGGTGCTTCCAAGCAGGTCCATAAGTATATTTCTGGGGAATGAGAAGTTTATTTCTGCAGGTTACCACAGGAAAGTGATTTCCAGGAGAAAATACTATTCTTTTAAAAAAGATTTATTCATGGCCAGGCAGAGAAAAGAAGGTACTGCATGTCCCAGTGGCTGACTTTGGAAACCTCCTTCTCCTTCTGCTCCTGCCCTGCACAGTATCTATATCAGCACTTAGTGTGTCTTCTCCACAGGTCCACAGGAGACAGACAGATGCAGTTAAACTTTTATAAACCAATTGGCAAAGGTTAAGAAGGCTAAGCCAGGCTTGCTGTTGCATCTTGGTCAAGAGTCTATTGCTTTTCCTATAGATCAGCTGCTATGAAAATAAATACCTGGGTTTTACAATGACTGAGATTATTTTTTATTTACATTTTTTTTTAATTTTTCCTTTCCTGTAGTCTTCACCAGCAGTATTTGAAGCCCCTGATATGCAGCTTTTACCTCACAGGAGAGCCATCACTGTCCACTGGGATGCTCTTATTGCAGCCTTCCCACCCCCCCTGGCATTTTATAGCTTGAATTCTGCTCATCCAGTCTGACCGCAGATTTAAATAGGAACAGACGTCATGAAATCAAAAGGCATCCTTACACTTGTGGCAGCCAGTCCATCCCTTGAAATGACAAGCTTTACCAAATCAATTTTTCAAAAGGGTGTGGGAGCAGAGCTTTTAACCTCTGGCACACAGGTTCTGAAGACTAAGTTGACTATGGACCACAAAGTTCACTAAAGCTGAATGACAGCAGGCTTATATTACTTACTGTATGTACCTTCCCAAGAAAAATATTTAAGACAACTCAAATGAAAACAAAAATTGAAAACTGTTGGTGCAAGATAGTATTTCCATGTTTTCTTAAGGTCTGCTGATCTGACTGGAAACTTGCTGCACTTGGAGCTTTTCGTAATAGAACAAAGGTGCAAAAATGTTGCCATTTGATCAATATTTCTATGCTTTCTCTCTTTTCCCCAACATTTTGTGAGTAAGAGTCTGCTGCCCCATGGTGTTTTCCCAGAGTTTTGTTCCTAAGTGTCTCACATCATCGTAGACCCATGCTCAGTCATTAAAAATGTTTTCAGAACAGTGTTTATTGGTGAGATTAGTCTGAAATACGCAGGCACTTCCAAGAGAGTTGTCTGGGACCACCCCTGGATGGTGTGTGGCTCCTGAAGGAAGATCAGCTCCTTGCCTTCCAGCCCGGGGGACAGCACCACGTGCAGGTGGATGGGTTGGGGAATGAGGCACAGCTGTGGTGCTCGTCCTGAGCTCCCTCTGGCAAGAGGAGCCCTGAAAGAACACTGTGCTCTCTCTCCCTGTGGATCCATGAGGTCTTGGAAAGCCTTCACCTTGCACAGCTTGCTTGGGACGTCAAGGACAGGGACTGGAAAGGTAACAAAATACAGCTGCTCGCCTCCTAAAGTTAATTTGAAAATAAAAATCGATATTGTAATTTTCAGAGAATAGTGAAAGAGATGTTTCGCTTTTTGCAGAGGTGGCCACAGAGCTGTTATCTAGTGTGATGCACAGAAGACTCATGTCTTTAATTTGGACTTCATTTACCTTCCAGGAAATGAGAGGGATTGCAATTCTGTAATTGCTGGTCAGCATGCAACTAAAGCTTCTGTGCTTCACCAGCCCCTGAGCGTTGGTTGTTATTACAGCTTGTTATATTTTCATTCCTCCGGAAAATTTTCACAGATCAATGAGTTGGTGTCATAAAAGCAGGATTCCCTGGACATCTGTAAGGATCTCTTCACAATCTGTGGAACCAGCTATATCACAGAGTTCACTTCTGGAGAATTTCTCTTCAGCTGTGCAGAGAATTTTCAGTCTTTGTACTAGAGCACTGCTAATTGTTCGCACAGTTAATTAAACTATGGGTGAGGTATTCGGTTAAATATCCATGTGTAATGCACATATTGACTGTTTCAAGGTGAATACTTTTCTAAATCATGAGCTATTGAATGTTGACTCACTGTGGTCCATTTTCTCTAATTGGCTTGAAGCTCCTCTCTATTGCCTGTTATGATAGAAGGTGTTTTTACCCCCCCACTAAAACATTGCTGTCTCTACATATGAGCATTAGTGGGTGTGTTGCCAGTCATTGTGCAGGAAAAAGGCTGTCCTGAGTACACATTTGGGTTGGTAATTGGTTGGGGTGCACCTTCTCTCTGCATCAGAGCAGTGGGTGACGCCTGGCGGTCTCCAGTGCACCGCAGACACGTTGTGCAAGTACAACAGAGGGTCTGTCTCTCCCATGAAAGGTGTTTCTTTCTTCCAGGACCCTGACTATGTAAGCGAAGGGTTTAGAAAGGGTTTTTTTCTGTATGAAATGACAACCAAATTACACGGGGTTTTTTGTAAACCTCTGCAAGATTCCTCACTGTGTAGCAGCAGTCATGAGGTTCAATGAGTTATCCTGGCTTCATGGGATGTGATGAATGTGCAGTGATTCCTCAGCACTTACAAAACCTGTCATTCCATTCAAAGCCACCGTTCAAAATCCCCTGCATATCATAACATGCATTCAGAGGCGGATTGATGAGGAAAACTACCTCTTAGATAATGTATCCCAAGTCAACATAAGTTCAGAAAGAATTATGTATTTGTAGAAACTAATTCAGTTCTGTGGCTTGCAAATCTCTTGATGCTCCAGGCTATGGTTTGAGCTACATATTTAAAACAAAGTTGGAATTTTTCAACATTGGTCAGAATCAGGCACAGGATGATATTTGGGACACACATTTTTAGCTGAAACAATTAAAAAAGAGACCTTTAGCTTAAAGGGATTTTATCTCAAGTTGTAATAAGAGAAGCATTGAGAGTCAAACCACAACAGCAGTTCAAGAGACATAATTCTATAAAAAGTGGTTCCACTTTATTTCAATGGCTTTTTTCTTCCACCAGTATGAAAAAATGTTTTCCTCTGTGGATTTAAGTAGCATTTAGAGCATTTAAACCTATCTATTGAATGGTAATTGCTGCATTCAAAATTCATGCTCCCTTCATCACACATTAGCAACAAGGTGAAGAAGAAAAGTGTTTGGAAAAGAAGGGACGCTGCTGGGTACCACTCACTGAGACAGAGCGGATGGCAGAGTCCATTGCTGAGGTGTAGAGTGCAGGGGAAAGCAAAACATTCTCCATGGTTTCCCAGTGTCTGTTTCAATAAGAAACTCAACTCCTGCTCTCAGGAAAACAATGCTGCAGTTACACAGAGAAAAGCAGTAGTCTGTGTCTCCCTTCCTTGTTTGTGTTAGAACTCAAAGTGCTGAAAAAGTTTGTTTTGTATAACCTGTTGGTCAGAACATCTTTGGGGCAGTCATCAAATTCCAGAGTTAATTCTTAAAGGCAGAAATGGTAGAACTGCCCAGGTTAAAAAAAAAAAAAAATCAATCTGCAAAGTGCACTGCTTGTTAGGTAAAAAAATTAATTCCCTTCAGGCTTTTCTGGGAGATGGGAGAAACTGTGCAGAGAATGAAAAGCAAATTCTCTTTCTTTGACTGCAGCAGGAGGGGAAGGTTACACCTTCACAGGCCTCATCTCCGATTTTGCTTCTAAAGAAAACCATCATTAGTGATATGAACTCCTGTTGTTTTTTAGCTGCTCTCAGAAGTTTGTTTGGACTTGGTAATCAAGTAGGGAGGTGTGGAAATGTCTATGGAGGGATAACAGCTAATAAGCAAAGACAAAGATCAAAACAAACCCAGAAATGTACAATTTCTGACCACAGTGATGAAAAGTTAAATTCTGTTTTTGTCATAGTCTTTACTTATTAGCTGGTAGCTAATCCTGCTCATTATTTTCCAGAGTGAATAACTGTAAAGTTTTATTTTATCTGTCAATGAACTAAACTTTTAATTAACTTTCGTATTTGTCTTAAGTTAAGACTAATGACTCTCAAAGGAATTGCTTAAAATCCTTAAACTTTTGAACAAAGGGACCAGCAAAAAAGCACTAAGCTTCCTTTGAAGACCAACCTTTCTATTAGAGAATAAAATCAAAAAATAAGCTACTTGAAACTGGGAGACTCAGAGTATTAATATTCATCATGAAAACAAACTCTAAGAAAATTTAAATCTGTGTTAAACCCAGAGGACTTTCGTTACTGGTTTCACACACATTGGCAAATTACTCTAATGATTTCAGTACTCTGTCTCTAACTGGAAGATAAT
>VYZR01110920.1:2789-15532 GCA_013400675.1 Oxylabes madagascariensis | reverse complement strand
GTGTACCAGGCTTTTTCCTTCTTTCTTTCTGGCTCTTCTGATAGCGTGTGTGCTTTCCTGCTCCGTTATTGACTTTGTTGCAAGCCGTCCTCGGAGCAGAATTGATTTATGATACACTTTGCAGCCATCCAGACAGCTTCCAGTGGAGTGACAAAGAAGTTCTGCTTCTGCACCCCCCTAATCAATGAAACCCAAAGAAAGACCAGACCAAACAGACCCCCCACATGGAGCGACAGGGTGCCAAACATCAGGCACAGGAGTTCACAAAATCCCCAAAAGTGACATGCAGTGNTGGAAAATACCTTTTAGTCCAACCATTAAGCTGGCACTGCCAAGCCCATGACTAAGCCATGTCCTTGAGTGCCTCATCCACACCTCTTTTAAACACCTCCAGGGATGCTGACTGGGCAGCCTGTTCCAGTGCTTGACATTCCTTTCACTGAGGAAGTTTTTCCTAAAGTCTGATCTAAACCTCCCCTGGCACAACTTGAGGCCGCTTCCTCTCATACCTTCACTCGTAAACTTGAGAGAAGTCACTGATCCTCACCTCCCTCCAGGTAATTGTAGAGAGCAATAAGGTCTCCCCTGAGCCTCCTTTTCCAGAATTAACACTATCAGTTCCCTCAGCCTTTCCTCATCAGACTTGTGCTCCAGACTGTTCACCAGCTTCATTGCCCTTCTGTCAGTTCATGGATGCCTTTTTGGAACAAGTCGTGCCAATGTACAATTTAAAGGTCAAAACTTCCTAAAGTTTAACCTGAAGTTGACACACTTGGTAAAGCCAGACACCCTGCTCTCTTTATGCCTGCAAAGATGTAGAAACTTGTTCTATATCCCAGGATGTTTTGGGGTTTTTACCATAATTCAGCTGTGCTAACCTTGACTTCCCTTTGCCTGTGCAACGAGGGACCATCTTGATGTAAGGCCATTGCATGTGTAGTTTACAGAGCAAATCACTGTGTGAGGGGAAGGCATGAGAAAATTAGGTTCTAAGACAGCACGCCATAAATCTTGCTTTATAGGACAGGATGCTCTGGGTCTCTAGAATTATCTTGTTATAAAGGCAATGAGATAGAAAAGCAAATAGTGGCTCAGTTTTGAAGCACTCCGGTCCCTTGGACAGGTGAAAGAAATTTCTCTCAACTCTGTCAGCCAAAATGCATTGCTCTGTGCCCAAAAGTGCATCCCCACGTACATGTACTGCACACACACATTTCCCATGTGCAGAAGCATTTGATGCTCTGCCATCTCACTGGGGTAAATGTGCTCTGTTCCTCCTTCCTCTCTAATGAGATTCTGCTTCGCGACAGACCTTGTCAGAGGCTAATTATAACAAATGTTTGGAAATATTTGCTCCAGAATAACCTTTGGCTCTAAGATGGATCACCTGTGTGAGGCAGGTCCCCTGGCAGAGCCCTGGAGATCAAGTTCTGCTTCAGAACAATGTCTAAGATTCAATAATGGCACTGTGTACTCAGCTGACCAAGTTTGGCAGTTTCTGATTGATTTCTTTTCCTCTTCAAGCCTTGCCTGTCACGATCAGCTAATTAAAAGTGCAGTAATCTGATATAATCTCTTTCCCAGTTGGTGCGGCAGTTGGCTCTCTAACAGAAATAATTGATTTGTAAACTGCCAAACCTCAGACATTTAGACTTGCATTGTCTCCTCTAAACCATGTCTAACAGGCAAAATTTGTCTCCTGATGCATCAAATGACCCACACAACAAAATTAATTTAGCCTTCACTGCTATGGAGAATCAATAGAATAGAAATAGATAAATTTTAAAATGTAATAAAAGTCTGGAGGAAAAGCAAATAAACATGGCTACAGTCTGTTTGTGCAAAGTCAGCGGTGTGTCACCATTTGGCTCCCCTAAGTTCTTCCACTGCTGTTATTGAAGAGGAGAGTTACCTTTCCAATGTGATTGTCTTTACACTTCAAATCACACTTTTTTTTTTTTTCCTGTTTCAAATACAGTTTAAACCTCCTGTGACATGTGTGGCTCTCAGTGGCTGGTGACCCAAACAATAGAATCTTTGTGCCAAGGAGCAATGACAACCTTGGTTATTTTTTTTTTGTTATGTTACAGATTCTTCTTTAATATTAAGGATAGGATATCATTACTTAAGTATAGCCCTGATTTCAAGTCTGAGATGTTTTGGTTTTTACAAATTCCTTTCCCAGGCGATTTTCTGTAAACAAGAGAAATGTTTTGTAACTGTACCTATGTTTATCCATTCTTTCTCACAGGAGAGGTTTCTTGATGAACATCTGTTTTAACCAATGTGGTTGAAGAGGTTTGCCTTTGTTTCACCAATCAATTTTGTCTGTGTAAAATACTGTATAAGAGAGACACGTCTCAAAAATAAAGAGTCGTTTTTCTAGCCTTCTGATCGAGAGTCTGCGTCACTGTTTGATGTACAACAGCGATACTTAAGTGTCCTTAATGTCGGCCAACATCTCTTTTTTTGTAGGACACAGAGTTCTGAGTTGGAAGGGGTGAAAGTGTCATAAAAAGAACAACACTGGAATAGGTGCTGAAATTGCTATACCGCAGAGTTTTCTAGCAGAGGTATCTGCTGCCTCCTGAAGTTCAGTTCCTAATTTTCCAACCTTACGATGAGCACAAATGTCTGTTTTCCTCTAAGTTTGTAAATGAAGAAAAAGTGAACCAATCATGGAAGTGTTAGACTACTAGAGTTCTTAGAAAGCCATCTGCTTTTACAATCATCCTAAATCATACCTAGAAGCAGTCAGTTTTTGAGGAATAAAGCTGCGGTTTTCGAAATGCACTAGAAAGCGTGTCACTGTACAGCAGGAGTATGTCTGTAATAAATCTGCTTCTTTGGGGGGTTTGCCCTTTTTTGTTCACTGCAAAGTGTTTTCTTTTACATCTTCTGTCCCAGCAGTAAATCAGCATGTAGAGCCTGGTTTGCACTGGGTTGGAAAGGCCCGTGTCCCTCTGCCAGGAGGCCACAGGCCCTGTCACCCCAGGGCAGCCCCAGAGGGTCATTCCATTCCTGCAGCAGTGTGTGCAGTGCCTCAGGGCAGAGTGTATAAAGTATGTACAGATTGAACTATCAAACTGTGTCAGACTATGTCTATATTTATCTATTTCCACATGAGTGCATATATCCAGTATAGATGTCTATTTCTGCATGTCACATGCATATGTGTGTTATATGTGCACATACACACTGAATTTCAACTATATTGCTATTAAAGACTGGATTCTGCGCACAGAAGCTGATTTTTTGCCTCTTTATCTCCCATGCTTTTATTTTCCCTGAGTAGTCTCTAGTTTTGTGCGTGATTTCAGTTAAAGTACTACTAGTAGTACTTTAAATATAAATAAATTTTACAAGTGAAATGGTTCACCTCCTAAGGGATTTGAATCTGAGATTCACACTATTAAAGGATTTAACTCTGATCTAGTAGTTTTGAATGTCGTGCTAGCTCTTAAATGCACTAAAATGAGGGTAGCTGAAGCCTATGGATTGGTTTGAGATGTTCAGATGGACAAATTGTATTTAATTAGATATATATTCTATTCTGCATGTAAATTCAATTCAAGTAAATACTTGTTGTGGTAAATATCTAAGAAATCTTGTCTGGATTTCCTCCAAAGATGTGTTGTCTCCCCAGATATATAAAATCTTGAGTTCATCTTTAATTAATGACAAAACTGTAGGGATTTCAAAGTTACATTTGATGCTTTCCCTCTTTTAGAGTGAGTCACCTACTTCAACTACAGATTTCATTTGGCCAACTTTTTGGGTTTTTTTTTTTCCAAATTGTTAGCCTGTATAATTTTTTTAAAAAAATCCAGAAATGAGGGTGAGAAATGCACATTGTCAGCCACTCATCTTCATCCTGTTACCGGTTTGGGTAACTCCAACCAGAGCAGGCTCCAAACAGCCTCCTTTATTACCTTCTCCCGGGTCTTGTCTCAGTGCCTGCCTTTGGCAGGGCTTGCCCTTCATTTCACCACCACAGTCCCAGCACTTCCCACTTGAGCCCAAGGAGGGTTCAGCAGTGCAAGGCTGAGCAAGTTCTCAGGAAGGGTTTGGATTTGGAAAACTGTAATGCACAGCCTGGAGGTGCACCAGGCATACAGATGTGTGCACATAGAAATGTATGAGAGCAGGACAACAAAGCTCAGCCAAATTAATTGACAGTATTCATCCATACAGCAATCTACAGTAATTTTTATATGTAGGCCATAATGGTTTCGTAGGATGTACAAAAGTGATTTTTTTTTTGTTTAAGTGGAAATATTAACTTCTAAACCCCCTCTGTACTCAGATTTCTCTCTATTCTATATCTGTGACTAGAGGCATATTATCTTCTAGATCAATAAATTAGCACTTTTCCCCACCCTGAGAAATGTATCATGAACAGTATTTCCATGTTATCCCACAGTCAAAAGTTTTAAAAATCAATATTTCTCTGTATGTACCTATGCAATAAAGTATCAAAATCTGAATCATGTTTTAAGAAAAATGAAAATATTTAACTACCTCTAAAATGAAGGGCATAAATTATCCCTAATTGTCATAGATCTTTCTCATCTACAATGAAGAGGACAACATTATTTCCAGCATGGTCTAAATCATCCTGAGTCAAGCTGAATGACATTGAGGAATTAATTACTGAGGCATTCAAAGTGACTACACAAAGATTTCCTGAAGGACTAGTATGGATTAATCATGACATCTCAAGGTGTTACCCTTAATAGGATTTCCAAAGATTTATCTATGAGTAAATTTTGAGCTCATGAATATCACGTGAATCTTGGTGTATTTCCCCATAACAGCTGTAGCAACAGAGACTTGCCTGGTTTTCAAGTTGTTGGTGAGTATGAATGTCTGCTGGTAATTTTAAAGACCTACCATTTATTCAATAGACAGTGAAGTTTTTCACCCTGAAAGCTGAAATTACACTACCTGGAGATTTCTATATAGATATGAGCCATATATAATAGGACATGCTTTTCTGAGTGAAAGAACTGAATTGTATGAAGATTTAGTGCTCTGGAAAATTAATGTCTCTAACATTGGTTATCAGGTTATTTGTTATGCAGCTACGCATCTATTTGATCAAGATAGTTCAAATAAATAGTCAGTGGGATATGTAGCCTATGGGGATTCATTGAGCCCTGTGATAGAAATGAAAAAGAGAGATTTTAGAAACTTTGGTTTGACTTCCCTTAGAGAAAGAGTATTCTGCTACAAAATAAAAACCTTTTTCACATACAGGTTTTACTGTGAAATCGACTTTAAGAAAGGACCTAAGAGTATTGAGAAAAAATTTCACTGATCAAAAAACATACAGTGATAACTTGAAATCCAGTTCTACATCAAAAAATGATCAACTGTTCATAAATCTAAATTAACCCATTAGAAGAAGTGATGAAGAGCAGCAGAATATGCCTGGTGTTTTGTCCACTCTTTGGATTGGTTTTTAAAGTAATTAAATTTTCACAAATTATTTTCACATCTTTTGATCATTGGCACATATACATGACATGACTTGAGCATGATGTATAGATTTAACTGTGATAATTGTATTTTTTCTGAGACAAAGGCCTCAGTCTTGCAGATGCGATTTGCTGTCAGAGCAAATAAAAAGCTCGTCTTCATAAATCATAGCCTCTAAAAATAAACATTTATTTTAATTCATTTGAGGCATAGTTTGAGTTTTGTGTGGGGTTCCTTTATGCCAAGTTGTCATAACTTTACAGCTCGTGGTAAAGGGATGAGTATCAGCGCTTTCTGTAAGCTGCTGATGTCCCACACTGCTTCAGGCGTGTTCCAGTACCTAACAGCAGACTGGCCTTACCTGAATTACTGGTTCCTTGGTCTGGCAGCCACACTGGTCGTAATATCCCTCAACTTTGGGCAGAATGAGTTGCCATTTTTAAGGCTCTGCTCTTTCTGTGAGCCCAGAGTGTTCTAAAACTGCTTTTATGCACCTTGCAAAGTGGGATCAGCGAGGAGTGTGTCTGACCCAGAGGTGTATGTCGGCATCGAGTGCCGGCGGGGCTGAGGCTTGGCCTCTGCATCTCTGCTCATGTGGCTCTCAGATTAACAGTTAATCCTCAATTAATCCTTAGATTTACTTACGTCTGTCACCTCTACTGACTGTGACCAGGTCTGTAAATTAAAGGTGTTCATCCCCGGTTTTACTCACAAAGACAAGCATTAGGCATCAGCAAAAATGATTGCAAATCGCAAGTCTCAGCTTCTGGGGTCTGCAATGGGGTGGTTTTTGTGAGGGAATTGGCAGTTTTGGAGGCACAGTCATGAAATCTGTCAGACAGCTGATCTGAATTAATAGAATTCCACTGAAAATAATATAGTAAAGATACTTCATAATATTTGAGGTTCTAGAAACCTAGATGTAAATGTTTGCCTTTTGGATAAGAAGAACTAAAGCGAAAAATAGTTAAATATTTGCATATTTATAGATATGTGTGCATGAAGATATAGACAGATCAAAAACAGATTGTAGAAGCAAGTGTATATTCACACGATTAGAAAATAGCTAGAAGACAGTGTTTTCACATCCTCTCTTTTTTGATTCATACTTCCAACACCAAACCTTACCCTCTGTAAAAGTAAAAAAGAAGAAAGAAAATATTCTCTCATACAGCCATTACTTTAAAAGCTATCAATAAGTTCAAAAAGAGCAGCTTTGAACCATGCTGCTTTGGTTTTTCTTTCATCAGGCATTGGGAAACTGTCAAAACAAATAAGCATTACACTTTTATAAAATACATAATTACATAATGAGTGCTTGCACACACCCTAACCCAATACAGTATTCACATGGCCTTTCTTCAGAAAGGATATAAAAAGGACCTGATAAGTGCAGGGGAAAAAAAACCCACCAGTGTCATTCTACCACTAAAACAAAACTCCCTCTTGTCTCCCCAGACATTTCAAAATGGTGAGAAGAAAAAGCTCTCTCTGCACAGGGTGGTGCCTTCCTGCAGCGAACAGCCCCGCTGACAAGAATTCCCCCCAGGATTTCTTACCGAAGCCTCAAAGGCATCTCAGTTTCTCTGAAACAGCCAGCAAAGAGACTGTGTTTCTCTGTGGGCACTCGGGTGCTTTTCCACATCCTCACCGGGCAGCCCGGGGTGCTCCAGCATCCCTGAGCAGTTGGAATTAGCATCCCTTTGGCACGCGCTGTCAGCGCCCTTCCGGAGAGTTTTGGTTTCTGATAATTCAGGCTGTGCCAATGTGAAAATCCAACCCGTCCTGGCGTGGGTGAGGCCGATTCCTGCTGCGTGTGCCCCCCACCCTGGCCTGGAGCTGGTCACACACGGGACAGGGACAGAGTGACCCAGCCCTTTGGCAGCGCAGGGGTCACCGAGGCCCTGGGGTTGCTGCAGGCACCATCGACGCTCAAATAAATATTAAAACGGGCCAGCTGCCTTCCCCAGATCCTGTGGTCCAGAGTGTGATAACATTTACCTAATATTAAATAGTGAGAAAAAAACTTTCTCCCCTAGTTCACCCTCATTTTTTTAATTACACAGTTTTGAAAAGGTGTTGAAGAGGTGCTAATCTGAGTAATTATTGTTTATTGCAGACTATTGTTAAATCAAGTGCTGTGGAGAAACAAAACACTACCCAGTTATTCCCTTTCCTTTTAACTCTTTCTTATTAAATATCTTATTTAAATTTTGAACACTATGAGCGCAGACTATTTTCTGTTTATTATAATAATTTCTTTTGCTATTTTTTCGCTACATTTCAGGATGTTATTTCTACACCATTGGCTGTTCCAGTAAGCTCGGGTTTCAGTGAATGAGAGAGATCAGGCTCAGATGTGGCCTGTGGGTGAGGTCCTGGGGTAGGACTGCACCCTTAAGCAATTATAAATCTTTTTTCTTGGGCAGGAGAGGAGTCTATTGTGGTTATGGCATATGAAAGAAATGAGATATAATAGTAATAATAGAAATAAATGAGATATAAACATTAAGGCGGGGAGGAGGCTTGCCAGTAGTGAGCTACTGTAGGGCAGGCATTATTGACTAGGATTTGCTTCCTTCAAAAGCTTTGGTGTAACCCAGTGCTGCTGGGCCTGATTACTCGGTTAATTGACAGGATTCAACCTGCAGGGATGGCAGTGGGGAACACCTGGGGGTGATGGCAATGGGGAACACCTGGGGGTGGGAGAGCCAGGCCAGCCTATATCTGCGGGGGCTGCTGCAGCTGCTGGTGGCTGCGTTTCACTTTGGATGGTGCTGCTGGAGGTGGAGGTAGGTCTGAGTTTTTGGAAGAGAGAAAGAGAAGTAGAATTGTTGGGAGTGGAGTTTGGGAAGAGCTGTGAATGGGCTTTAGCAGCTCTAACCTGAGCCAGGCCACTTCCCCTTAAGTGTGGGGGTGTGTTGTTTACAGATAGCCTCACAATAAGCAATAGTTTAATACAGCTTGTTACATCTTGATGATATTTCGAGAGTTGTGGGAGAATGCCTGGAAGTGTGAGGAGGCAGGTGCCCCTGTAGGATCTGTGGTCTGTCCTTTTGCAACCACTGGGAGGAGCTTAGTCTTGAATTGTTTGTTGGCTCACCTGTGTGAAGTACACTTGAACAAACCATGAAAAGCACAGATTTAGGCTTTCCTTGCCTCTTGACAGCCAAAGGTAGTATTTTTGTTATCTAAGCTGTTGTTTTGGCCAATTGCTTGAATGACCTCTTGTAACAAAGCTAGCTTGTGAAAATTTGGTCACTTGTGTTCTTCGTGAGTTTATGTAGACAAACCCAGCAAAATTATACAGAATAAAATTTCAGTGAACTGGAATAAGCAGAAGTTTTGATTATGATTGTGGAATTTGTGGGGTTTAATCCTTTATTGGCTCCTTTGCTGTTGAGAAGCAGTCATCGATGAAAGGTTAGCATTGGAGTATCTCAGGAACGATCTCCAGGCAATTAATTTCACCTGGGAAAAAGCAAATGATGAACAGTTTTAATTAAGGTACTGTATTTGAAAGCAGATTTATTGCTGGCTTGTCTCAAGTATGTATTTCATCACCTGAATCTTGTTGCTAAGCCATGATTAGGGGGTTCTGCAGGATTTGTTGGCTGAGTGTGATAGTGGCAGCTGACACAGCTGATGTGCTTTCCACCAGGTACTCCTGTAATGAACCCCGGAGTACTCTAGCACTTGAATAAGGGACTGCTGAAAGGATCAGTATGGTGTGTGGCCAGGTTTTTAAAGTTTTGTCATGTATATTTACCACTTAAGAAGTCTAAAGTAGCAAATCATTGCTATTCACTCTTGTCCTCCGTAGCTGGGTCAGGTTAACAGCTTGAATTTCTTCTGTGCGCTGCTGCTTGACCGATCCGAACTTCTGTAGCAGGACGTGTTAATGTTGCTTTATCTTTGTTGGTGTTGGTAGGAAAAACTGCCCTAATTCACATCTGCGTTTGTAGGCATGATGCCACCGGAGTGGTTCTTCCCTAGACAGAGTTTATTGAGAGAGCCCTGATTTTCGGAAATCAGTAAAATTTTTACGGAGCTTCTTTTCCCTCTCCCAAGATTGTAATGGAGACGGCAATTTATGGGTTTAGGGCATAGTGCAAGTACGTTTAAACCAGAAACTTTTTTGATTCCAGTTGTGCTGAGTGCATCCAGTGAGACTGTTCCACACGGTGCCCTTGGGGTGATGGATGGATTGACGCAAATAACTTGGGGATTTTTCCCTTTGGAGTGGTACAATGCCCTGCTTGTTCTGTGAGCCAGGAGTCAACATGACTTGAGTGCTTAGCCCTGTCCTTTGGTATGGAGAGCACATTCCAAGAGTTCTAGTTCAGTGTATCTGCTGCTTTTGTCAGATCCTCACTGTGTGTGTGTCCTGTTGAAGGTATTGCCTGGGTGTTTGCCTTCAGTGAGATCTGATCTAGTTATTCCCCAAGTGCTCAGGTGTCACTTGCTCAGTTTCTCAATGAGTTGGTACATTTTTCACTTTAAAAAGCCTGAAATTCTTATTTCAGTTTCTTCAACAGAAATTGCATAGAAATAGAATATATTCTGGAAAAATCATAACTGGAAAAATAAAGTTGACTTGTTAGAATCTCTGCTAAAATGAAATAGTGCTAACAAAGCAGAGCTCTGTGGCAGCTCTAGGATAATGTAACCTTGTGGAGGGTTGAATAGGAGAGGAAAAGCTGTAAAATTTCTGGTTTAATACATTATGGTGATTCAAGGTCAAACCACTTTGATTCGGGTCATTTGTTATAGCAACACCAGCAATGATGATACTTTTACTTTTTACACTTCAGAAATCTATAGTACTAAAATGCATTTCTTTATATAGAACTTTGCAAATAAAAGGTGAAACAAGTATAATTACCAAGTATCAGTGCCTTGTGGTTCTCAGCTTAGTGTATGAAGGGTTCAGCCAAAGAATGAGTTTCTCCTAACAAAGGCTGTTGTTTTTATTGTGTTTTATATCTATGGAAAATAATTCTGCCTGTGATATGAGTTTTTGAAATTGCCTATATGGTGAGGAATAGCCTTTCCTCTTTTCTGCATTTTTTTTCCTGCAGGAGATAAGTTTTCTCAAAGTTATCTTTCTGAATTATGAATGTCTGTTGTTTACATAGCTCTCTCTTGCTAAAAGACACTGATCTGCTGCTGGAATGTTCTAAAATAACCTTCTCCCAACTTCTGTGTTAATCAGCTTTTCTTCACAATAGAACATTTAGCAATATCAAATAGTAGCTTCAGAGAAGCTTTCACACTAAAAATCCCCTGTTCTGATCTACTAATTAGTGATTTTAATATTTCATTTGATTTTTCACCTTATATATTCTATTTGTGGTAGTATGACATGATATTTAACAGTTATGCACTTTGGAATGTTTTAAGAGCAGAAAAAAATTGTATAGCTACTGTTAAGAAATAATTATTTTATTTACATATTTGGATCCCTTGGGGAAAATGGGGTGACAAGTATTTCCCAGAAACCTTGCCCATGGGCCAAGCAGTAAGGTTAGTATCATTCTCACCCCTGAGATCCAGCTGTATGCACATTTTTGATTAACGTGTAAGTGTTCTCAACATGACTTATGTGTGCTCAAGTAGGATCCGGAAGAAAAGGGAAAAATAAACGTAAGAGAGCAATATTACTACAGTGGAATTAAAATGATTTATTAAAAGGAGGTTAAACACACAGCTCCAAGCTGTTTTCCACTACTCAAGCTGCTTGCTGTCCCACCTCATCTTGTTTAATTTCATTGTAATCATGATTTTCTAATGCAAAGCCCAAACAGACTCAAATGTAGACAACAAGCGATACTAGATTAGACTGCTCTGGATTCCTTCATAATGTAATTGTTGACTACATAGATTTTAGCAAATCTGAGTTTCTGTAGCGTTGTATAAATAGTTCAGATGCATATCTACCTGTACAATGTTTCTCTCTGATTCCTGATGGATTCAGTTGACTTCAAGTTGTTTAAACCTCTAAATTTAAGTGATGTTAAGTAAAATGTTGGCCCCTGCTTGTCTCTGTGTTGTTGTTTGACTGTGTGTGTGTAAATGCTCAGCTGAGGCTTCTATCTGGATTTTTGCTGAAGTTTATCAGAAGGAATAGGAGGGTTCTAGCTTAAGATGTATTTGGAATAGGGGAGAGAAAGCAGGGGAAGAGAATAAAAGTAGCTGCAGCTAATAATTTTTCTTCAGAAAGGCTTAATTTTGGTGTGGGAACATGATTTAATCTCACTCTTGATAGCGTTGCTCCTGGGAATTCAAAACTTGGTGAGAGAGGCTTTACCCATAGCACCGTGGGCCAGAAAGAGGAAAATCTCAGACTCCATCAAAAGGCAATTCTAACATTGTAAAGGAAAATGCTATGACAAAAGGCAACTTTGAGGATTGAATTTATATAATTATGGAGTGTAACAATGCAGAACACAGTAATTTCTTTAGCTGCTGACTGTATTGTCTGAGCCTTTGTCATACCAAAGCCCTTTTTTTGCACCTAGCAAAGAACCATTCATGGCAGACAGGGAACAAATTGCTGCTTTCACAATCTTAAAACTTGTGAAGTCATGATGTGAAGAAAGTTCTTACTAGAAGAACATGTAAAATTGCTATGTTGCATGAGTGAGATATAGAATACTTTTTATTATATAAATTAGGATTATATTGAATGTTAATTTTGGCAGTTGTATAATGATTCAAATTGCTGAAAGCAGCTCTTCAGTCTTGGAGTGTTTATCTCTGGGTGTCATTATTTCAGAGCTAAGAGACTGCCCATCATAGGGATTTCAGAAACGGCCACTGTCATTTGATAACAAAGCATATCATTAATTGTTTAAATATGGTGGCTGACAATACCTTAAATCTGTGATGGAAAAAACATACCATTGTGGTCTATCTGGAAAAAGCATTTTACATTAAATTTTCTTTTGGTTTTTCTTTTCGTTGGATGATAGAAGGGTTTAATATGCTACAAACTTTCAATCCTTTCAAAGTATTCACAAGCAGAACTACTCCAGAATAAATCTGGTAACTTCATAAGGAAATTTTAGTTGTGGTTCAAGTTTATCACTTTGAGGTAGGACTCTTCAGTGGCTCCTAGGTTTTTAGGCTGTGAGTAATAGTGCTTTTCATCTTTATTTGCAATGGAAAGGGCACCAGAATCAACAACTTTATTGAATCAGAGTTGGATTTTTTTTTTCCTGGTTGGCGCCCATCAAGGTACACACGAGCTCTTTCTGAAC
>VYZR01110912.1:6884-17125 GCA_013400675.1 Oxylabes madagascariensis | reverse complement strand
AATTCAGTTCATTTCCCTGGCGAGCTTTTCTCCACAATACATTTCAATGTTTCATTCAGTTTTAAAAGTCCCAAGACTTCCATGACCTTTGCTGAGAGACTTCCTTGCAGACTAACACATCTTGCCCTCCAGGAGGTTCTTTACAAGCTTTCAAAATTTTCTAACTAAATTCCCTAGCTCCCAATTATAGTCTCATTTTTCACACTGAGTATCACTTTCTGCTCCCAGCATGCACAGTCTTTCTGGGCTGACACATACTTCAGCCCTTTTCTTGTCATTTCTAGGCGTCCTTCTCTTTTAATTTTAACTCTCAAAGTATGCATGGTGGTCTTTGTGTGTCTTCCATTTCTCCTCTATTTTCCTCAACAGTCCAACCAGAACTGAGTAGTATGTTGTTGTTAGAGTAATATCTGTGCTGTGCAGGGTGGAGCTCATGTGGCTTCATTCAGTGAAGGGCCTTTAAACATACTCACATGAATTAATGCTGCTGTACTATTTTTGGCAGCCATATTTCTTTGTAAACTCCTGTGTAATTTTCTACTTGTGGATTTCTTAAGTTTCTGCATAAATTCTGCTTCCTCCCTTCCATTTAGTACTTAACATTTCCAGATTTTCCTTGGCAAATGGTCCATGTTGCAGTTTCCCATGCTGGTTTTGTCTTGCTCTGCAGCCCTACCTCTCAAGCACCCGAAGCTTGTCTCCAATGTCTGGACTTTTTGGTTCCATCTGGGCACCTCAGAGTGATGTTTATGAAAGCTGCTGCCCCGTCAGTGCCACGACTCAACATTCAACCCATGTGGAGAACCAGGCAGTCATGTGTAAGCAGGAATACTATCCGAGGTTTAACCCTTTCCGTGCCTACATGAATTTGGACATATGGACTACTGCAGCCAATCGAAATGCAAATTTCCCACTCTCGAGGGACTCGGGTTATTGTGGAAACGTGTGAAAGGAATTTGATTTAAAAATGTGAATAAAGATGCTTGCAATTTTGATTACTAGAGTAAGCTGGTTGCTGAATAGATTACAATGTTGGTGAATATTTTGGCACTTTTATATTGAAAATAAATTTTTTTTACTGAAGTCTGAGCATTCAGTGCATTTTAAAAAGCACAGCATATTCAGGATGCTGTTATTGTCAGGTGAAGGCTATAAATTTAAAATTCAAATTTTTTATCATGATTAGGGACAGTATTAGTTCTTAAGGGCATCCATGAACCTGTACTGCACATGTTTCTTCTGAAGTTTGTATTCTGTGGTATAAACTACGAGTGGTTTAGCAGTTGTAGGTACAAACTTACACCTATAAGTAATTGCATCTGTACCAAATAGTAACTGGGAACCGACCTGTTGATGCAGATCAGAGAGTTTCCAAAGCCACTTCTAGTGCTGATACAGTTGTTCATGAGTGCCAGCTTCTGGCAGTAGGAAGAAGACTGAATTGTGGCTTGCTTCTCTGGCTTCAAAATGCAAGCTGTCGCTTGGACGATGTTATGCTTGTGCAGTGTGGGTAAGTGGGCTTTTCTTCCAGGGACTTTTATTGTGAGTGACTCCTGGCATTTTGTGTTTTTTATTTTCAGCCTTCGTGTTGCAGTAGCATTTTCAGTGCATTTAATTGCACTTGTTTAAAATGCCAAAGCTTGAACTGAAAGAAATATTTCTTTGAGAGTGGAGTTCACACCTCTCTCCAAAACAGAATGATATTGTGCTGGCTCATGTTAGGAGACTTAAACTCAGTGGGAAAGGCAGCTGAGGAAGTGCTGCCACCCATGGCAGGACTCAATCCATCATGCGAGATGTCTCTGCTTACCCTTCCTGTAGAGCCTTTTCTTCTGCATGGCAGAATGTGTCTGGATGTCAAAAGGAGGGCATCCCTTAGGTTCGGAAATGTCCTTGGCACAAGGGCACTTGTCAGGCCTGAAGAGAGAGTGAAAGCGGATCCAGTAGCAGTCTTCTACAATTGCTTTAAGAAAAGCCATAGCGATGGCAGAGCCAAATTCTGTGTTGTGGTGGCCACAGGCATTACAGCCAGTGACAGTGGTCATGGATTGCCGCATGGGAGGCTGAGCATGAGGAAGAATGACCTTGGAGGGTGATGCTGCAGAACAGATACCTCAACAGGTGAACAGATCTCTGCTTTATGTTCATGGCGTGGCTGAATGAAGCCATGTGTGACCTGCTGCAGTGGAGGGGGCAGTCCTTCTCCTCATGGCAGGTCAGACTGGAGACCACCAGGGTCCAGACACTATTTTCAGGATTCTGCAAGCTTGAGCAAGTTCCTTACTTTCTGCTACTTAACTTCCTCTTGCCCTTTGCTCATAGAGTGACTGGAAGACAAGAACTCTCTTTGACAATAAGAAATCAAGGCTTTTTTATTTGTTTTTATTCAAAGGCAGAGCAGAAAAGGCACTGCAAGAGACATCACAGTCTGGATGCAAGGCTACTCAGTAATCTGAGTTCTCAGTCCTAAATTCTGGCCCTGCTAGTCTCACCACATTGCTGAGCTATCAGACCAGCTCCTTTGTCTTGCTGGTTTCATCCAGAAATGCCATCCCAGGCATTTAGTAGAAACAGTATATTTCCACAAAAGGTTTGTTTCAGTAAATCAGCACTTCCTGCAAAATAAGCTTTGTTGAAAGTCTCCCTGCCAGCTATGCTTTCACGTGTGTTTGGGTTAGCTCAGAAGGTGGTCAGGAACTGGTTGGGAAACTCAAAAGCTGCTACATTTACCTGCTCTAATTGCTCATGCAGAACGTGCTCCAAAGCCTTCCTTTAGTTTCAATGTCAGAAAAATGGGATCGTCACTGAATGCTTCTCTGAACTGTGGTGTTTTAATTGCTTGATCAGGAATTAGCACCTGGAGTCTACGGCTGCTTTCCATGCTGTGTTGTGCTGAGCAGGAATCTGTTTGACTCGAGTTTAATCGTAATTGCTTGTGATTCTGAAGGAAAGTTCACATATTCCTATGAACTTTGATGCTTCTGAAAATGGTACTAAGCCATGAGAAGTAGTCATAACCACTGACATGCTTTCTGTGCACCTCTTGCCTATGGTAGGAGACATCAGGAGGAATAGAGTGGGAGTATAAACACAATAAATACAGATTAAAAAAAAAAAGTGATCCTTTGGTTTGAAATGGAATTAAGTTCTTTATTCCTTGGATAATACTGCTTGCTGTATAGCATACATGGATTTTGGATAAAAAGGCACAGGAGAGAGGAAAGGACATGGAAAGCTGTGCTTGGTTGTCTTACTCAGTTTATTCTGTTCATTCCATTTAATGTTTCAAGGAGATCCTTATTTTGTGTGTACTGAAGGGAGGCTTTTCCTCAAGTTCCAGTGTAAGGACATGGATTTCATATATCTGCAACAAACTGTAACAACTTCAAAACCCTGTGGAGTTCTGATAGGCACTGAGTCCCTGTTGTAAGTACAGTGTATGTTCTAAACAGAATCAATCACTGGAAAAGAGAGGAAAAAGTATGCCATAAACCAAGCAAAGGAACTGGAGAATTCAAGGAGAGCAAAACCAGATAAAAATGTTTGGAAAAGAAGACCTGTGTAAAAAATTCGGTCAGACTTGTTAAAAGTGCCAACAAAAGACAAGGGGAATGAGCCACAAAGAGCTTGAGAAATACTGCTAAGAAAGGAAGCAATCATTCCCTTTAATCAAACCAGAACAGATCAAGAAGTTATTCCCCCAGGAGCTGTGTAGTATTAGGCGAAGTTTTTCATATAACTTTTCATAACAATAACTAAGGAATGTAACAAGCTTGTTAAGATTACTCAAAATAATTGCTGCCATCAGGAGACATCTGTAGCTCAATTAGCAATCCACTTGAATGCAAGTGGGTTTGGGCTCAGTTGAAAATCATTCCTTCTACAGTGAAGGGAAAGATGAAATAAATAATTGCTTTGTACCAAAGTGATTATAATTCTAGAGTGAGCTGGAGAGGCTGCTCTAAAGACATCTCATTGTCATGAGCAAAGTAATTTCTAACTCCTTGCCTTGTACATATGGCTGCACTGGGAGTTTCATTGATCTCTCTGAAACTGGTGCTGTTTTAAGAGACTTCAGCAAAAGGTGTTCTTGATTAACCGAAGAAACGCTAAAAATTGGAAAGGGAAGACCAAAAATACCAGTATAAAAGAACAGTAGCTTGCACAGTTCGCTAGTAGGGCTGATGATGGAGCAGGGGGAAAAATCCCCATGGGTACAGTTCCAAGCGTTCAGTATTGACTTCTGTCACTGTGTGAGCACTACATAGTCTCTGAGCATTGACTATTTTCCCAGGAAGAGAACTGGGAAGAAGTGACAGCCACCTCTGCTTTCTGCTGCCAGCAGGTTTGTGGCTTCTTATATGTGTATTGAGAATTAGGGGTACCACATTTTCACTGTCCTTGATTTTCACAAGTTATATTGGCCAAGCCTGCCTGGTTGGCCCAGTGTTTCCATTATGGACCCAGAGAATATTCCTGGCACGTTTCCTGAAGGTTTGTTGGTACTGAGACAGCACTTGGACAAAGCCAAAATCTATGGCAGGGTGTTTGCCTGCCCTAGCCTTGCCAGGTTGCAGCAAGCCCCTCACAGCATTACGCTGTAGAGCTGCGGGAAGGGGAGCATCCAATGCAGCTTCCCTGTGGGACAGGGGCAGTGCTCTGCTGGGACCCTGTTTGTTGGTAGGTGGGGCTGGCACAGTGTTGAGCTTGCTCCTCAGGATGGGATTTGGAGAGCGGCCTGGCTGCCACCAGTCCCACCTGGGAGCCTGGTCTGAACTCCGTGGGAGCAGCAGGTGGGCTAGGACAGGCTGCAAGTACCGCCTGCAGGGTTCAGAGCTGCGGGGACAGTGCTGTCCCCAAGGCAGGCCCGGATGGGCAGCACCATCATTGCTTGCTCATCTGAGTTTGTCACAAGCTTGGTGGCAATTGGGAGAACTGTCCTACAGCTCCTGCAGCTGGACCTGGGCATGCAGGACCGTTCCAGCTGCTCAAAGAAGCAAAGACCAGCAAGCAGCAATGCTGGCAGAATGAGCCTAGAAGCTCTGAAGGCAGGTGAGAGATCTGATTGCCGGGAGGCAGATGAGTTCACTGGAGAGCTGTTAACTTGATCTTCTGAAGAGAGCGGAAGGGGAGGAAGCAAGGGAGGTTTCCACCACCTACATTCGGGCTGGCAGCGCCTGCAGCTCCACCACCCAATTGCTTTCTGCCTCTGGACAAGCCTCAGTGACTCCTGGGAAGTCTTGATCTTCGCAGCACCACAGGTTCCCACAGAGGAACCTGTCCTACCAGGTGAGCTCTTGGCTGATATTTACAGAGGTTGAGTGTTCCTCTATGGCATTCGTTTTCTTCCCTTTTATCCTTGTGAAATACCCGTTGTTTATTTTTCTTAGTCACTGAGTCACCGCCATCTGCTTTTGCCCTTTTCACATACTTGCTTTGCTTTTAGCAATTACTGGAAAAAGTGCACAGTGGCGCTTCCCTGTCACCATGGGCGTTTTACAGCTGCCTTTGATTACCCCGTCCTGTTGTTCAGCCTCCCTGACCACTTCTATAGAGAAAAAGGTTCAGGGCAGGGTTTATCACGTCCTGTTCTGCAACACGCTTGGGTGGAACAAAGGCTCACTGTCTCCCCAGCACTGCTGTGCTGCTGTGGCCCTACTCTGTCCCTACGGCAATGCAACACTCACCCTGCCTTTCTGACAGAGGTTGGTGTCCCAGCGGGAGAAGGAGGTCCCTGGTGTTGCTTGGGGCAGTTGCCCTGTCCTGCACTGGAAGAGACTTTGCTGGGCAAGTCCCAAATGTGCTTCCTGTCTCTGCAAGCTGAGGGATGTGGAGGAGTGGAAGACACTGGGTGAGCTCTGCTCTGCCCCATTGTGAGCAAGTGACAGAACAGAGCAGGGGAGAGGATCTGTTGCCCCAGCCCTACAAGGTGTATTGCAGCTGGGGTCCTGGGGGCTTGCACCCACCTTTGCAGCTCATTACTAATGTGTGGACATAGGCACTCCCAGCCTGCTTCAAGCTGAATATTGCTGTTCCTCCCTCCATCTCTAAAGTGGGTTTCCCTGCAAAATCTGTCTGTCTGTGCTAGCTTGACAAAAATGCCTCCTTTGTAATTGTGGGCCACACACTGTACAGCTCGCTTTTTCTCCTCTGCTGCATTTCATTTCCTACTGAGCTCTTCAGCAACAACAGCAGCACAATCCCTCAAACCTTTTCTATCCCTGGGGTTGCTCTGAAGGATTTTCCCCCTGCTTGTATGTGGGAGTTACTCCCTGGGCTGTTTGGGGTTTTACCAGCCTTCTTTAGGGGCAATGGAGGTCTGGGTGATTCCACATGGCTCCCTGCACCTCTGCAGGTTTTATTGCTTGGAGGCTGCCAGCAACCTGCACACCATGCAGCCAGCAGGGACCATGCTGGCTTGGAATGCAGGACCTGCCCAATGTACAAACTAGTGCCAGATGAACTCTGGCTGTTGTGGACTAGCTTCTCATCTTGCATGAACTGGTGATTTAGTCACTGTCAGCTGAATCGCCAGCAGCCAGGCGTGGCTTGCAACTGAGTGCAAGTGCACGCATCTCTTGGAAGGACAACGTCACCCTCATGAGTGACCAAAAAGGCCCCATCCTCTTCAGTAAACTCAGCTCTTGTGCAGGGATTTTGAGAAGGCAACAGATCATACCCATGATTGTCCCTGCCATGCTCTGGGTTATGACTGCTGTAACCCATGGGCTGACAGGCTGTGCTAGACCTCTTCTCCAACCACTCTGGGAAAATGCTCCGTTTGCTAGGAGCCATTTGGTTTTAATTTTGACTGGATGTACAATTTGTGAAGGGAAGCTAATGCTTTCACATGTCTTTGTTAGCACAGATGTGTGGGGAGCCTATGCCTGGACCCTGCCCCAGCTCTCAGAGACAGCAACATGGAAGGTGGGCTGCCTTCCCTGGGCTGGACCTCAGTAGGTGCTATTTCAATATTAAAAATACTATTCAATAACAGTGCAGGGCTATTTAAAAATTGGAAATAACCTCCTTCTCATGCAATGCTGGGGTGCTGCAGGAATGCACTTGTCCATCAGTGCCTTACAAGAACCTGCTACCATGGCTGGTTCTGATTTAGTGAGAAAAACGTTTTACTTCATTCACTGAACACAGCCTTGTTAGATAATGGGTGATTTGCAGTGTGATGTAGGAAATGCTGAACAGTGCAAACCAGATGTTGAAGATGATAAGGGAAGCTTGCAGAAATGTCAGGAAGTGCTGTACCATTCCCAAAACTTTCCNACAGGGCTATTTAAAAATAACCTATTTGGAAATAACCTCCTTCTCATGCAATGCTGGGGTGCTGCAGGAATGCACTTGTCCATCAGTGCCTTACAAGAACCTGCTACCATGGCTGGTTCTGATTTAGTGAGAAAAACGTTTTACTTCATTCACTGAACACAGCCTTGTTAGATAATGGGTGATTTGCAGTGTGATGTAGGAAATGCTGAACAGTGCAAACCAGATGTTGAAGATGATAAGGGAAGCTTGCAGAAATGTCAGGAAGTGCTGTACCATTCCCAAAACTTTCCTCAGACCTGTGAGACCCTGGAGCCTATTGCTCTCTTACCAGCTGCATTCATGTGAGAAGGGCAGCATGACAGCAGTGTTCCTCCAGCTGCTTGCAGGCAGGCTGGCTCATTCTGCCTCCAGCCCATCTCACGATGGCACATCCTGGACAAGGGCGCATGGCACTTGTGAGGGAATGGAAAATGACCTCATCGCTGCCCTGTTTCCAAACCAGAGGGGAAAGCCCTTGCTGCTCCTCGACTTCCCCCACACTTCTCAGCCACGCAACCCAGTGGCATGAATGGCTTCTGGAGCTCAGTGGCAGTTTTGTATTGATCAGCTCTTTCCAGAGCTGCCTGCAGGTCCATCAGTCCCTCTGCAGACAAGCAAGCAGCTGTTAACCAGAGGAGATGTCAGCCCCACTTCTCTTGGTAAAAGCCTCTGCTTAATCCCAGATTGTCTTCCTCCTTTGGTTATTAGCCTTCAGTTAGGCACCTTCCAGTCCCTCCTGTTGGCCAAGGACATGAGGCATTCACTGTGTTTGATTTCAGGCTCTCCCGGTTAGCACTATGTACAGTTTGTGCATTCACCAAATGACGTAGCATGCCAAGTTTCAGTTTTTCCCATCTGTATGTCCTTGGCATGCACTGCACTTTCCAGAGCTGCTAGAAATCACACCATAGGTGTCTTTTGCTTAATCAAGGCTCAGCTGTCTAATTTTCCCACACTGGTGCTCTGGTGAGCACAGATGTGCTGAGCAATTTTCTCCTGACACTTCGCTATCACTTTCACCACTCATACATGACAGCAAGTGCAGCTGGTCTCCCTCTCCCAGCTTGCAGGGTTTGCTTTTGCTTTTGATTGCAGTCTGGAACATCCTAGCTCGGCATGGCCTGGCCTGAGCCATCTGTGGCTTGCAGGGGGGGATGCTTCTGATGGCAAGTAGAAACCTGGGACACCCGATGGAAATGCCCAGGGGAGGACAGCCTGCTGAGCTCTCAGTGACACAAACTTTTCCTGTCTGTAAGTACTTCTACCTTCTGAGTGAAGCTCACAGGCAAGATTATGAGTTTCTCTTGTAGTAGCTGAGCTTCGTGACCCAGTTTGATACCCTACAGCAATGTGCAACTTGTGATTGCCCTCAATTCACAATAGCAATAAGGAGAGATATCTTTGTGCCTTTTATAGATGACCTGCATATTCACTGTTTGGTGGAGGATTTGTTTGGATTTGTTTTAAGAAAGTAACCTTTCTATTCAATGGAAAGATTTTTAATAACAATTCTGTTTAAGTACTGATAAAATACAATTAGTTGTGGACCAAATAATGGCTTATACAAATGTTTCACAATCCTTAAGTGAATATGAAATATTTATTTACTCTTTTTTTTTTTAGTTTCCTTAGTAAAAGGTAAGCCTAGATGCATCTTCCAGAATGGTTGACAAGACTGATGCTCAGTAAGCTGCAGGTTTGATTTTGGTTGCAAGAACCTCATTTCCTGAAGTAGAGAAATCTGAAATCTAACCAAGACAGTGTTTCTTTCTGAAGAGATGATTTGAGGGATGAGTTAAAGGACATGGCCTTTATTCTGTCCTTCTCCTTGCTTCCTCTTGTCTGAGTAGTCCTGTGTCAGTTGAACAGCCCCATCAATGAACCTGTCAAGCAGAAGTTCAGCTGTCTTGGCCAGAGCATCACTCATATTTCATATAGAGAGTTTGTTAGATAAGTCTTCAAAAAAACTGAGTATTGTTTTCTAGGAATAAAAATAGGAAACAGATGGCATAAATTCCAAGTGGTAAAGTGGTTTTTAACTAGTCCAGTAACTAATGTTTTCAAATGTCTACAAAATATTGCAGTTTTATCTTAGCAAAGATCAAAACAACAACTTTAAAGCACTTGCCAGGCATACACAGCCATGTGTTCTAATAGATAACAGGCCAAATGTATCCTTACAGTAATGAGACTGACTTGCCAATTTCAAATTCCCCCCTGTACTCCTGCAGTGAATAATGCCTAATGACTGCTCTGGCTGGGTTTTTTTTTATTATTTTTATTACTACTACTGTGGACCCAGTGTTGCCTCAAACATGCTGCAGGTATTAAGAGAAGTCTGCAAGTCTGGGATCAGAGAGAGAGCCTGTTAAGGAAGCATTTCCTGAGAGGAAGGAGTAGGAAGCCTTTGGAGCCTCCCAGGTCTCCTTAAGTGGCTGAGTATGTCAGCATCTACTGCTATTTAGATTAGTCTGCTTACTCATGAGTACCTGCATTGATTCCTAGGAAAATACAGGAAGAAGACAGACCATAGCATGCCCAACATAGATTTGCACAAGCAGGCTCTGCACTGCAGCACAGTCTCTCAGACAGATTGTACGTATGATGTCTAAGATGACTGAACCCACAGGAACTGCAGCACTGCCTAGCAGCAGGTGGAAATGCTGTGTGCCAGCTGCTGCAAACTCCAGAAACTAGCCTCAGCTGTACAATTTATTATGAAAACTGTTTTCCAGTTGTACAGTTTATTCTGGTGGCAGAGGAGGCCATTTGTCACAAGCTGGAATAAACCTTTTGGAGTCCATGCTGTGTGGTTACAGTTGAGCTAATGCTTGCCCTGGTGCAAGATTCTGACTTTGATTAGTTTGTCTGCACAACAGCTGCTTCTGCTTTCTACAAACAGTGCACACTGGTTTACAGTC
>VYZR01110908.1:30784-36444 GCA_013400675.1 Oxylabes madagascariensis | reverse complement strand
AAAAAACCCAACCCCAAACCAATAGCTATTTCGGGTTCACTTCAAGCACGTCCTTGTGCTCCTCTCTTGTTTTCTGGTTTTGCCAGCGAGCTGAATGATCACTTTTTGCTTCTCTTTCTGGGCAAACTGGCCTTTCAGTTATTTTCCAGCTACACCCATCAGCCGCAAACATCTCAGCCCGGCTAATGTTTGTTTCGTATTTCTGGGACCAAGGCAGGGGGAGGGTGACCCCTCTGCAGCTTGGCACCTGCACTGGGTCCTCGTTCTGCTCCCAATTCTTCATGTGCAGTGCCCTGACTGCCCTCGATGGTGTGGTGGGGGGACGTGAGGGCCGCTGGCACCTCTTTGCGTGCTGCAGAGTTTCAGAGCACACGACTCTCTACTTTCTAAGAACAGTGTGCACATGATTACATGGAAGAGTGAGCAAGAAGTTTTGCAACTTCCCTGCCTGCATTCAGCGTGCACAGCTGAGGGGAAGTGGCCAGTGGTGAGCTGTATGTGGGATCTTTAGAGAAGTAGGGAGATACCAGTGGTGTAATGCAGCAGGTGTTAATCATGCAGAAGTGCTCTCTCCTAGTTAATGGGGCTAATCAAGCCATAAATGAGAATCCTTGCAGGACAAGGTGTTAGCAAGGCAGCTTAATTTCTCCATTCCACTGTTCTAACCTCAGAGCTCCTGGTGAGGGCACAATGGTATTGTGTTGAGGAATGAACCTGTTGGAGGGTACTTCAATGGAAAGTTTTCCTTTTCCAGACCAGCTCTGCACCAGAGGGGATTTTTTTGCATTGTTGCACAGCTGTTTTCCTCATGAGCTTGACATAAAGGGCCTGCTTTTCTCAACCCTCTCTGAAGGGACTGGGAGGGGAGCAGTTTCCTAAGGCTTGGCACACCGCTGGAAGATGACTGGAGAGGTCTTATCCTCACTAACGGATACAGGTGCTTTGGAGACTGTGGGGAGCTCACAGCAACCTTACGGAGATCTCTGCAGGTTAAACACGGGGATCAGCACAGAAATCCAGTGTGTCTGGGTCCCTGCCTGCTCTCACACCGCCTCCAAGCGTGTCTGTGGTGCCTCAGTCTGGGTGGACACACAGACCACTGCCACAGCAGTGTGATCTACCTGCGCCCAGGTTCTGGGCATCAGCCTGACCGCAGTGGATCTGTGTTTGGGGGTGATGTGTGCCCGTGCCAGGCAGTGAAACCAGAGGTATGCCCTGAATCACCCGTGATTAGTGTTTTAATCTGCACAGGCCACAGTAGCCTGATTCCTCTTCATTGTATGCAACTCCTTGGGAACTGAATGTCCTGATATTTTAATATAATTTACTTCAGAAAAAGGTCCCTTCCCTTTTACTAATCTTGTCTTGCTTTTCCTTCCCAAGGCTGGCATATCAATAATTCATCTCCCTTGTATCCAGGAGGTTTCTGCACAACAGGAAACTTCAGGGATGGAACAGAAACATAAAACATTCCTGCAGCTGTTTGCTTTCTGCATGCTAAGAGAGACAGTGATGCACTGACCAGCCAGCTTGGGGGGTTTTGCTGACCATCCTGGTTAAGCCTGGCTGTGATAAAACCGAGCTGTGACAACACATATTTTTTTGCTTATTGGGTAATAGGCCTGAGGCTGGACTTTGAGTGCTGTCTCATATGGGAGATATATCCATGGGAGCTGGCAGCAGCTGCTAATGCTGAATTGGGACAAAGTTAGCTAGAAATCTGCTGAGGGTAGTAGCAGAACCCAGGAGTCACAGGCATCCTAGCCTTTGCTCCAGGTCTGTCTTTAGGCAAGCAGGAAAAGTCTCTTTTCTGCCTTTTTCTTTGTTAGTAGCTTCTTATCTGCTAGTGTGTGGCACAGAGTGTATCCCTTCATACAGGCATTTCTCTGGGGATTTATGTCCTTTCTTTCTGCTTCAGGACATAAATTTTCTGCCATTGCTGTTGTCTCCATCTGCCCACAGGATGGATATGCCAGACCTTCAAAGTGCAACCAGAAGCGAAGAGGACAGCACGATGTTTCAGTCTGCAAGGAGATGGGAGCCAAAATGCACCAGGGGGATTCAGAGTCATCTTTTTGCCTGCCCTGGTGGGGTGTGTGCTGAACAAGAGCCTGAGATGGGGGCATTGGCCAAGCTCTGTTAAACAATTTTGCAACATTTCTTACGCTTCTGTGCCTCTCTTACCCCTCTTTCCCTGCTGTGCTCTGTCTCTGGATATGAGGCAGTGGGCTGAATCCCCTGAGAGCTGCATGGTGTCCTACTGAATCTGATGGTCTCTGAAGATACGTTCTTAAGGAGTCCAAGCTTTCCTGGCCTGGCTGCAGCTTCTTGCTGACAGGTCTGTCACTCTCTTACAAGAAATACAACAATTTCTCCATACATAGCCCTGACTTTACACCTCAGCCATTACAAATCTTCTTTTTACTTTAAAAGGATCAAAAAATTTCCTTCTCTCATAACTTTAGTGGATACAGCCTTTCATGGCTGCATTTTTTCTCATTATAAGAAATAGGATCATATTGCTCACATCCCCTGTCGCCTTCTTATCCATTGCTGAATTGAATTCCAAACCACTTTCCTGCCCTGTAAAACCCCCCAGGACTGTGCTTCACCTCCCCTCATTTCCTACTAGTGAACTACTCTCCTCCTGGACCATATTTTTCTGCCTTTCTAGGGACAGTGCATGTTGTTTCACTTGTGCCTACTCCTTCCCTCTGCTTGGAGCCAAACATCTTGCGCTTCTAAACCAAGTCCTTCCTCAAACCCTTCATTTTCTCCTTAGCTTACATTTGGGGGTACGTTTTAAATCTACATATTGAAGACCTTTTATTCACACACACACACACGTGCACACACATTCATGTTAACATTTTATTGGCTTCCTGAGTTTGCACAATATCAGGAACACCAGCTTGTGACTGGTGTAGGACACCGATCAGTGATACCAGATAAAGCTCTGTGAGGCTATTCCCTTAGCAAACCAACAAGGCAGGGATCTGTCATGGAGGAAATTCACAGTTAGATTAACAGCAGGTACACATAGCATTATTCTGGTTATGTATACATGATAGAAGTAATCAACAGGATTAGACCACAGTTAGGATGATAGCCGATTAATTAAAACACAAACCCCAGATGCAAGAAGGCATGCATCCTGCAAAGATCTGCAAGGATGGGCTGAGGTCCCTGCAGCCCTGTCTGCACACACAACATACCTGAAGGGCAATACCAGGAAGATCAATAAAAACAAGCTTCAGATTATTTTTTTCTTTTCATTGACAAAATGGCCATTTCAGTCAAACTTTAAAAAAATGCTTGTCGAAAACATCAAATAATCTGGCACTTGAGGAAGAAGGGTGTGGGGGATACTTTTTTTCATTTTTAATGTTCTTTAGTGAGCAGCTTACATATATCCTTGCACACCCACCTACCCATCCACCCACACATATATAAATATAGATGTATGAAAATAATATGAAACGTAATTCAATCTCATAGCACTTAATAATTAAGGGCACAATTTAAATAAGCATTTCAGCATATGCTTACAATCTACCTGGCTTCAATGGGACTTGAGCACACACTTCATTTCCAGCACATGCTTTTATGCCCTTTCTGAACTGGGATTTTACCTGAGTGAAATCTAAAACACTGAACCTTTTCTCCCTTCCTTTCTTAGAGAATAAATGTCCTTTTATAACTGAGATAGAAGACTTTCAAGGGCAACAGACCTGTACAAGATTCCCAACTACATTGCAAAAGAAGTGTTGCTGGCAAGTTATTTTGGTGAACATTTTTATTTGATTTTATTCCATTCATAGTGTAAAGCAGCAGTTGCTCTGCCGCAGACAGAGTAAGAGTTATTTGGATCAGAGCCATGGTTTTGACTACAATAATTTTATTGGCCAGAGTCTAGTTTGTGTAATCACTAAAATTAACACGACTGTGTGAGTGCTGAGTTCAAAGCAGGAAACAACCTCAGATACAGCCACAAAAATTGCTCCAGTCCAATTACTGTAAAACAGATGAAGATAGTGTCCCAGTGAGTCATCCAGCCAAGATTCACATTTCAAAAAAAAAACCCCCTTCCAGGGGTAGAGATGAGGACAGAACTGTTTCAGAATAGCCATGAAAAATATGTGCATAACATGGTCTGATTATACAAATTTGAACACTCTTCCCAGAAAAATGAAGCAAACAAAGATCCTTAGCAATAAGAAGAATTTCTCCTTGGTGAAGAAAATAGAGTGAATTTGGCCTAGTGTGTTTTTCATTAGCTCTTTCTATTAAAGGAACGCATTGTGCAATGAAGTTTGGCTTAGTATTTAAGTTTTGATTATTAAATAGCATTTCACAGTATTTAAGACCGGTAGAAAACATTTCTGTCATTTGTTACAAATCCCCAGGGAAATATTTAAAAACAAAACCAACAAGCAAACATGTTGTTACTGTATTTTCAACTTGGTTTTTCTAGCATTCTGTTGAGCATGACAATCTGAAAGTAAAATTCAGCAGGATTTGTTTGGAAATCAAACTGAAAGTAGCTACCTATGTTTCAATCTTTATCCTGTCAGAACTCTGGAAGGGGAGGGAAAAGGGAGAAAAGGAGAGAAGAGAGAAAAAAAAGAAAATAAGGAAAACAAAGACATTGCAGAGTGTGCAAAGAGTAAAAAATACATCTGTTAATACTTTAATAACATCAATTGTTATCTGAAACAGGGTAATTTTGAAAAATACATATTCTCCTGGTTTTAGGCATCGAGTCACCATGATAAAACAGGACGCTTCCTTTTATCTGATTTTCATTTATACCAAGATCAATTGCTACCACTTCAGGTAAAGCCAGGCAAACTGGACATACAAATAATTCACTTTTGTTTTCAGCTCCCTTTTGCTGCTAGAGAGGCAATCTGAGCACATGTGGAAATGAATCCCCAGATTATTTTTATTCATATCTTTAAACTGAGAGTATCAATGGAATAAAGCAGTATTATTTGTGCACTACAAATCGCTCTTGTCATTTCTCTAGCTCATAACAAAACGATTCTCAGCTGCTGGTCTGCCTTCCCAAGGTTACCTCCTCTTGAACCTGCAGGCTGGGCTGGCAAAGCCTTTCTCTCACCCCTGCAATGGAAAGAACATGACCCTCTCTGGTGAAAGCACTTTGGTGATGGGAGAGCACATAGCTCCCTGCAGCTGAGGTGCCTCCTGTGGTACTTTTGCAGCTGATGGGCTGCAAAGGCTTCCCAAATGAAATATTTACTTTGTATTAGGTTCTAGTGTGCTGTACGAACTGAGGTCACCGCCTAACATCCCAACGAGGAACTGAGCTGGAATTCCGACTTGGAAAAAGTTAGCTTGTTCTGACTCGATCAAAAGAAGTCCAGACGCGCAGCACTGCACAAACTTGGGTCACTCAAGTATTTCAATCCCTGTTTAACCTCTCCTTTTGCCCTATACCCACCAGTGATTATAGTAGTGCTCTGTATAGACTGTTCTGTGTGGTAACAACATGAAACAAAAACTGAGAGAAATCTGAAGATCAGAAAAAAAAATATTAGCCAACATAATACATTTTTTAACAAGCCAAACCAGAAAAAGCAGGAAAAATGGAAAAAACCTGTTGTATCCTGGAGGTTGGATGGGAAAAAGTGCTTTGT
>VYZR01110908.1:6383-18211 GCA_013400675.1 Oxylabes madagascariensis | reverse complement strand
GTTTTTTTTTTTGTTTTTTTTTTTAAAGCATGCATAAGGAAAGAAACACTGATAACAGGCATCAACTTTGAGGCTTCCAGGACTGTGGTTGGCTAGAAAGAGTGCTTTGTCTTCAGGTACAATTTTTCTGCTTTTATTGCAAAAGGGGCTCTGAAATGCCTCCTCAAACACAGAAGGGGTGAAATTACTGCGGTAGGAGGTAGATGACTGCTCACTTGTACAGAATACTGCCTGTGAATCAAGCTGCAGCAGAGCAGGTGAAGCCAGGGGTGATGAAAAGCAGGATTAATTATGGATACAGCTAAAACTTTGTGCGAGTCTGTCATACTTGCAGCAATTAATCTCCACAGTGATGAGAGACGGCAAATAGGGTTCTTCAACGAGAGATGGGATTTGATTGGATAAACAGGAGAGAGAGATTGATGCAACAAGTTTTAACTAGTATCTCCCTGGGTGCCTCCACAGGAAAGGGGAAAATATTTTTTATAAACAAGCCAAGAATAAGAAAATTAATGAGATCAGTCTTAACAAGGCAGCATTAGAGAAGCTCTTTTCATGGGCACAAGTGAACAACAAATTTGGCTTGAGGTTGATGCATTATGATGACTCAGGAAAGGGAAGCGGTTAATATAATCTGAACTGAAAAAGTTGGATGGGTTCAGATTTTATGCACGTGTGTTTGTTCTTCCTCTCTCAACATGCTTCTTTAAAGCTGAATTTTGAGAATAATTATAATCCATGCTGATATCCATTTGATAAGCCTTTGCATTGCTGTGTATTTTTCATCTCTGGACCACAAAAAGCTGTCCAGGCACTAAATGAACTTTGCATAGGATGTGAAGCCAGCCAGTTTTACAGTCCTGACTAGGGGAAATGAAGTACAAAAATTCTAGAGCTAATGAAAGATTTTCTAAAGAAAGTGGCTAGTTAAAGATTGTAGGCAAGAATTGGCCAACTCCCAAATGGCACCTCAAAATTTTCTCTAGAATTTGCTTTTTTTTAGTGTCAAATCTTGATCTTTTTTGAGGGTGCACATAGAAAGATAAATGAGACACGAGAGAGATCATCTGGTACTTTCTAGTCCAGCGTGTTAGCTCAATTTCTGAATGACTCAAAGACAAACTCTAAAGTAAAAACCAAAACTGCTGCTTAATCTCTGTGAATGGTTCACCGGACCATATCTTCTACCTTCATTCATTAGTGCTTATGGTACATCATTGCATTTGGAAACTGGTTTGTCTGTGGCTTTTCCTGTGACAAAGTAGAGGGGGAGAGGTTTCTTTATTTTCCCGTTACAGAAATCTGTGTCCTTTCTATTAGGAAAAATCTGTGTCTGACTCTGAATTAACTTGGTCAATCTTTGAAGATATATATGTGAACATACGTATGTGACTGCTCCCAAAACAGAAATTGCCACTGTCACCAAAAAAACTATATGAAATTATTACTTCCTGATCCAAAAGGCTCTCTAAAGTTTGTATTCATCATGTTAACTGATCATTGTAAGATATACATTATGTTCTTAATACCATGGAAGTTTAGGGGAATATTTACAATTGGAAATAGTTGTTTAAAAGGTTATGTCTGAAGAGTGCAGAGGAATGCAGCAAAACTCTTAGAAGATCTTTAATTTGCTATCAAAAACCAATTTATTCAATGTCTCCTTTGAGAAGAATATATTGTTAGTTCAGCTGCAACTTCTTAACACCATCATATTTTATATATTTTGGCCATCATGTATATACAGTGTGATTTAAAATGTGTTCTGATTAAGTACACAGAAATGATCCTATTCACTGTGCAAGGAATGAGGGGGACATCATAAGTACCCATTGTTAAGGTGTAGATATATGTAATGATCATCTGTTAGCTAAACCTTTTATTCCTATGCCTTGATTATGTGCCTTTATGTAAATTCTAAGGTATTGTTTCAATTGCAGACTTGAAAACAGACAATGTCTTTCATCTATCCCACTCCCATCACACAACCATTGGAAAGAAAAATACAGGAAATGTGTCTTCACGCAAAATGAAAATGGGAAAAAAAAAGAAAGGCTACAAAAACATCAAGAGAAATTGATCAGCTGAAAGATGGAGTGAAAGACCTAGAGAGTGCAATAAAGGAGTATGCTGGGAGTATGCTGGTTTTTTTTATTGATACAATGGTTCTTGTCCAGGACCCCAAATTTTGTTGTATCTTAAAAAGATTACGGGTAATATAATAAATATAGAAAGAAGGACAATATAGACATTTGGAGGCTTCTCTACAGGGAGGGATTACAAGGTCTTGCTCTTTTCAGTTCAGAAAAGAAATGGCAGAGCTGGAATCTGCTAGACCCCTGAGAAATGCTGAAGCTGGCAGAGAACATGAAGGAATGATTAGCTGCAATGTGCTCATGCAAGCACCAGTGACAATGTGAGGCAGCAGTTCCAAAGGCAATGGAGGGATTCCTGGCTGCTGGCCCTCATAGAGACCAAAAGTACTAATGAATTCTGCAAGGGATGAGACAAATTCATTAAGGATAGGTCAACCAGTGACTCTTCAAAGTGATTGCCCATGTGTAACTGCTACCTCAGGAAATCCCAAACTATTGCTTCTCGGAAACCAGCCCAGTGTAATGGGGATGAATCATCCTGTGATATGTGCCCCAGCCTTGTGCTTTCCCTAAACATCTGTTCCTGGGTCATGTAAAAAGTGGGACACTTAGTCACATACACAGAGACTGAACTCACCATGATGAACTAAAAATTCTGAGCCCCATGTCCTATATTGACCAGTTTCTGTAAGTGATGCTATCACAGAAATCCTTCCCCTTCACAGGGAGCCTGTGCCTTTGAAACCTTGAAGATAGACTTGTATGATGAGGACTTCCTTCAATGAAACTATTGATGGGAAAAATATTAAGAAAAATGAAGCAAGCAGAGATGCGGCCCTAGTGAGACAGGCAGAAGGATGCTTACACTCAAAATGCAATTACCAATGTTTTAGCAAATGTGACAAAGGATATCTCAGTGCCCCTGTCAACTTTTTAAAATACAGAGTAACTAACCCCTTCTTCCCTGGAAATCTCCAACATCTAAACCAGTAACCAAGACTTTTACTTACGAGAGAAGAAAAAGATTCTTTGGGAAAATCGTCAAAATAAATTTTTAAATGAACCCTAGGCCTTATCTTGCATGTCAGCCATGTTAATGCAGATGTTTCCAATTTGAAAATGAAGAGTGAGTTTTGTCTGGAGGCTATGTCTGTGAAGAGCCAGCTCTTCCCAAAGGAATGGGCCTTGGTTTTGCAGATAGAAATCAGAATCCAGGAGGGTTAAGAATAAGAAGAGATAAGTGCTCAGGTTCTGATAATGAGAAAGGAATTTGATGAGCTTGGAATATTCGGGACAGACATTACAAAGAGGACAAAAGAAGAATGCAAAAATATGACTCTCATTGTTAGAAGCCTGTTAGATGTGAAGAGTAGCTAAATTAGACATTGTGAGACAGCTAAAGTAGAACCCAAAATCCTGAAATCATGAAAAAGGACAAGAATTAATTGCCTCAGAAGAAGGACCCTGGTGTTTCACACCTAGACACAATATGGGCTCCCTCACAGCTCCAGCAGAGGGGTCTCTATTGACTCCGCCCTCATGTAAGAATGTGGGAAAGGGGAATGTTCCTGAAGTTATTGTGTATAAGCCACCACTAAAGCTCTCTGCTATCAGTGGTATGAGGCACTGTTGAAAGGGACAAACCCAAACCTCTGCACATCTGCATCAGTCCCAAGAGGTCATGGAGACGGACACAAGCTAGAACTTTCTCCGTGGAGTTATAACAGGAATATAGCCAGCCCGGGACAGGAGTGTGCTCGTAAGCAAGAACTGCTCTCTCAGCTATCCAGAGGTTGTGCTCCGGGTCCCATGGGAAAATAGATACTGTCCTGTGGCTGCTGGGATCAATAATGTGGTTGCCTATTCAAAGAGAAGATAACGAACTTCACATAAATTAGGTATTCACAGTAAGAAAGCAAAGAAAACGAGTTTTTCCTCTCCAGCTGAAATTTGCACCCATTTCTTTCCTGCTCCAGGCCTTCCAGCTTTCTAACCTGATGAATTATGGACAGTCATTCTTTCCAGCATTGGCTAAATTCTTTTCTAATTATACATGTTCTGAATAGCATGAGGCAGACCTGCTGGTAGAACATTTGGTGCAGAGAGCATAATAAATTCCACAGAGAGCTTGACGTGCTTCACCATAGATGCAATATTCATTTTCATCACCACAGAAGAGATGAGATGTTGAGCCAGAGCTTAAAAAAAACATTGTGCTCCTTTACTAGGATGTGTGGGTGAGATTAACTTTGTTTCTTCAGTTAAAAGGCTGTGTTGTAAAACAACTTCAGTAGAATTAATATCTACACATTTGTAAAGCAGATTTTACAAACACAAAAGCATGGAAGATGCAAATAAAATCAGATCTATAAGATACATAACCATCACAATTTTAACACCATTTTGGGATAAAACTGAAAATAACACATAAAAGCATAAACTATGTCAAGAAATTTTAGCACATGATCTTTTACTCAAAGATCTTCTCTCTGGAAATTAGATTGTAAAGTGCTTACAATAAAAAGTAGCTCTAAAAAGAGTGGGAGTTTATTTTCAGGGAATGATTTACAGAACAAATATATTCAGATTTCAAGTAAAGCATTTCATTTTTTTCAAACACCAGGCCTGCAAATCCATCTTGGGACCTCGAAGCAGATTCTTTTCTTGCTTCTCATGGATAGTAATAAAGTTTCTAGAGACCATCTGTGGAAAAGGCCCTACATGTGTACTGACTTTGCAAACTGAGTATTTGGATTTTACAAAAAGATGAAAAACATGTGAACAAAAGTGGGAATTTCCCTTCTTTTTATAGATTATCATATCCCAACAAATGAGATGATGGTAGAATATTTAGAGAACAAATCACAAAAGATCAGCAGAAGAAGGGAAAGGGAGGTGTTGTCTGGTCTCGTGCTTAGTGCATTAGGACAGGTTACATGGTAAATGTACAGCAGGATGTTGGTTTCTAAGGAAGACCTCCTTTCAAGGAGGGGGAAGAATTTCAGCCCTTCCTTTCTGTCCATTGCTAGTGTTTCCATGTATCATGACATGCTCTGGGGAATGTGGAGACTTGGAAGACATAATTTACTTTAGTGAACCGTGGCCCATATGACTGTGATTGGCACGACTCTGCTTTGAATTGGATGCATCTCTGCATTTTTGGCATGGCCCTGTGGCCAGGGATGCCAGCAGTTTCCTTTCATGGTTGCTATCAGCAAGGAGGCAGCAGCCACATTTCACCCTCTCACAGAGACGTTACTTTTGTTCCCTCATGCTTTGTTGTTTCCCTTTATATATAATACGAGTCATTCAGAGTCAGTGTAAATGTTTGTTCAGAATAGGGGATGGAAAAATGTAAGAATAATTCTAGTAATGGAAGTAGAATATAAACAAAGAGCTTAGAGAAAGTGAAGGAGCAGTGGGGAGGTTTCCTGTTTAAAAAAGGAAAATGGAAAAGTTAAAATGGCTACTTATGGAAATGTAGAATAAACCTTCCACAGCTTAATGTAGAAGGAAGAATTTGGATCTGCTCAGAGGTCTACAAGGTATTTTAACAGACAGTGGCAAAAAGGATAATCTTTCTTCTATTGGAAAAATCACTTTTGTAGTACTTAAAGACACAGGATTTTCATACTCATGAAGTAGAGGGTAAGCACTTGACAGCATAGTGGAGACATGGAGGTGTGTGATGATTCCACCACTCCGGACAATGCTGGAGTGGGGAAGGAAGATCGGCGCATTTCTTTTAGTCCTTGCTATTACTGCTGGAAAGGAACTTCCCAGAGACAAGCATGAAGGATATCAATGACAGACTTCCAGCCATGGATCCTCCCTTGTTTCTCATTGAGATCTTTGGATCATAGAATCATTGAATGGTTTGGGTTGGAAGGGACCTTAAAGGTCATCCTGTTCCAAACCCTTGCCGTGAGCAGGGGCCCCTCCCACTTGACCAGTTTTCCCTATCCAACCTGGCCTTGAACAGTTCTAGGGAAGTGGCATTCGAGATCCAATAAGATCCTCCCAAGACCTAAGCCTTGCATCTCTGCAGGCTCATGAGACCCTTGCTTTGAAGGATGGAATGTGTTTAGGAGCTTCATAGTCACTCTGATATCGCTGCATTGACTGTTTCTAATGTGCTAAAGGAAAGAACATTTCCTAGGATTATTTTTTTTCTTAAGTGCATGTGTTTCACTTGTTATTTCAGATTTATTGGTGTTTACTTTTTGCTGAATATTGAGCCTGAGGGTAATGGAAATCTTTATAGGTTAAAAAATTGGAGCCAATGTCATCAAAAGCTTCCTGTTCTCCCCTGCTGTAGTGTTGCCACTTTATTTGCTTATTCTGCAGGACAAACGTGTTTGTTGCAACATTTTGGCTAAAATTCTGATCACACTTTCAACAGGGCTGGGATTTCATACTGTGAGCTCTGTCTGTGGGAAAATGTGAGGGAGGAGGCTGTCCCTCAGCCTTGCAGCTGGCATGGCAGGCCTGTGCATATGTGTTACCACAAAGCTCCAAGGGCTGGTGTCACATAGCAGTGCTGAGCCCACGTTATCCTGACCAAAGCTGGACACTCCAGTGGTGCCAGCCAGGCCTGGGGGAACCTGGTGTGAGTTGTGGGTAACCCCTGTGATTCAGTGGGGGCATGCAGAGGGTCAGCTCATAACTCACATGCTCTCCTGGTTGATGCTACCCCAGCCAAAATGTCACACGTAGCCTACAGATGCTCATGTGGTCAAGTCAAGAGGAAACACAAAAATTTGGAGGGCTGCACAGTAACTTTACCACCTGCTACAGGCAGCTGATCAATGTTTCTAAAAGCCACGGGATACTTCAGTTTCAGTGCTGCCACTGCTGTCTGAGGGCGCTTGGTTATTTTACCTGTGATTGTTTTGTGGAGATCACCATCTCCCCATGACACGGCAATGACTTCTTGCAGCCAGCTGTGACACAGAGGGGATGTCACCTGAACATTGCTTTGTGTTTCTCCAGGCTGGATGACATCCTGGAATGTGGGTCTCTCTGGGGAAGTTTCACTGGGGTGCCAGAGCCAAGCAGCTTTCCCACCTGGCCCCGTGCACTGCGGCAGTTCGGTCTCCCAGGGGGGACAACACAAACCCTTCTGCCCATTCTTCTGACTGATCCAGTCATTTCCATGTGGTGCAAGAGACAGGAAAGAAGAAGTGTGTACTTACAGACCTAAGAGGAAAACTACTTTAGCTGAAAATTTTTTAACACATCACCCAAACCGTATTTTCTAGCCCCTGTATTTTCAAGTCTCTGCTAGCAAGAAGGTCTTGTGATGAGCAGCAGGAGTGCTTCGTAAAGGAATTTGCAGGCCAGAGGTGCTCACCATAATTTTCCTTCTGTCTACGATTACTATCATTGCATATTTGAGGCACTTTTAAAATAAACTATGCAATGATGTAATGCACACAAAAGGGCTGGGGTGGGAGTGCAGAGAAAGGAAAAGAAGCAGCATCTGGATTTTGCCTGGTATCTTCCATGGAGCATCTTGATGTCTGTAATTAGTGTCATGTTATGAGAGCTTAAAAAAATAAAGGCGCCAGAGCTCCAAATAAAACATAAAATGGCTTTGATAGAATAAATGTTACTATCATTGTTTAAAAATGTTGTGACCTGTCTGCTATAGTTTCTGAGAAAGATATTTTCCAGTGCTGCTGCTCTTGCTCTGACTCTTTTTTAAATTCAATTATTACAGATAAGAACAGAGGAAAATCCTCAAGACAGACTTGTTTTAAATCTCTGTAACACAATGCCAGCATTGTCTCTCCTCAAGCTGAACTTCTAAATTAAAATAGGCATGATCTTTAACAGAGCTCTGAAACACTCTGTTCTACAGACACTTTATCCCCTTTATTAGAGAACATTAATAATTCAAATGTTATGGCTTAGGTTAAGCATACCCATTTGTCTGGTGTTGGAATAATTTAGCTGCACTCCACTCTTCAGAGCTGTTTTGATAGCCAGTGGGCCAAATTCTGCAGCCTCTTTGAAAGTCATGGAAATTTAACCTGCATCTTGGCTATGTACTGGGGAGGGAGACACAACTAAGAAGTCTTGGCAACCTTTTCCTTGACCTTTAGCATGCTCAGAGGATGTACAAACATGCTCTCCCAGCCCAATTTTGCAGACTGCATAAGGCAACATTTTCAGTTCAGCCATTTGGATTTTTGCCTAAGCAAGGCCTCTAGTATTGGGATCTAAAAACTCTACATAAATATACTTGCAAAAACACATATGCAACCCACCTTAGCAATGTGACTTTCCCCCAGCTTTAATTTTACCATGTGTGAAGCAGGATTTCTGCAGTGTGCAAGTATGCCTCTGAATGTATCACATTTTCAAATCACAGGGATTTACTGTGACTTTTTCTAGACTTTAGGAGCTGAGCCACTTTTTACCTACAGGTTAAATGTAGAACTCATTAGCAACACTGATTTCCATAGCTACACAGCTATGAAGTCTTGGGTTTAGCTCAAATCTGCATGTAGTGGTAAAGAGATTTGTATATAAGCATAGGTGCTTTCAAGGTGCTTTCACCTTTTCAAAGTGGTATATTTTTTTGACATGAGACCAGCTCAACTTCCAAATGCTCCTGTACTTGAAATACTTGGGATATGGAGCTTACTCTAACAATAATAAAACAGAAACAATGCCCTGAAGAGGTCTCATTTTATCTCTTTCAGAAAAAGCCCCATGGATGGTGAACTGGGAAGAAATGGATTCTGATCCTATTCTACAATTTCTCTGGGGTGAAAGGGCCATTAAAGCTCTATTAATTGTTCCTTGTTGGCCACTACATGGGGTGGTGCAAGCACCACTTCCAGGTAATGTTGAACCCTATTTTCTGTTAAGACATTGACCTTGCTTGCTTCATGTTGCCATCCCAAGAGAAGTGAAATCATTATAAATAAGGGATATTAGCCATTACTTATCTCGCTATAGAATGACCAGAAACATATTATATGTTACATAATATTATTTTTTAATTTTGTGTAATGTGTTACATGGATTTGTTAAAAAAAAGAAAGGATATTTAGCTTCACCAATGTTCCACCAGAGCAGACAATCTATCTATTAAGTCCAAGAAAAACAATGACAGACTTTCTCTTATCTGTTGGGCTTCTACATTACAAAACACTATAAACAACATACAATTACATTTAAAAATGAGGAGGAGAGCAAAAGTAGCCACATGTTTATTACCACACTCACTGAAGCCGGTCTGCCAAGTGCAACTTTACAGAGAAATTCTCTCTGTAATTGTATGGTAGAAAACCCATTTGGTTTTTAGTGCCTTCTGTTGGATATAAGAAAACAGAATTCAGCTACTTTCTCATCCACATGGTTAGTGGCAAAGAGGATGCTCAAGCATAGTTTAAGCCAGATTTTAAAAGAGATTTGGGAACTTCAAGTTACAGTTGATTTCTAATAGCCCAGTTTGACACCTACTAATGTTCTTGAAAATCCCTCTTGATACCTTTAGGTAGTCAAACACACTCATAATTTGACCCTGCATTTCCCTGACCTTCAAAACTGAAGATAGGGTTCTTACCAATTTTAACGATACTTTGCCAAAGAAAATATGTCAAAACTGACTAACTGTTTCAACCATGGTAATGGGAGACTTAGACAGAGAAAATATCCTTAAAGCCCTCACATGTAGTACACCAGCCCAAATAAAAACCTCACAGTTATGAAAATGATTCCAAGTTAGCCCCTTTCTGCATGGTTTAACCAGAGCTAGGGGCTGAACACAAAATTAAAAGTCTAAATAGTTGTCCCTGGCAGACCTGGCATAGGAGGGAAGGATCCATGTGGAATTACTGAAATGGGGCCAGATCCAAGCGTGCTCACCTGCCTTTTGGGGAGAATGTGTTTGACTGGCTGAGGCTGCCCATGGCAGGGCAGTAGATTAGGTAGGCAGAGCCTGACAGTTGTGCTTCAATAGACTCATTAGTTTTTGTGTGACTCTGTTAGATCATGTTTCCACCTGATGTTGATGTTCTGAAGAACATCAGCTCTTCTCAGTGTGTTAATCCTCATTTCTGTGCCAGGAGTTCAGCTACATTCTCTGTCTAAGTTGCAGCGAAAGCAGTAACATCTAAGCGCTCCTGGTGGCCGCGGCCACCAACCCTGGATCTGACTGCTGAGCTTGCCAGTAGCCCAGGGAAGCCCCCCAACCTGCTCCTCACCATCTTGTGATGCATCTGAGGCACTCCTGGAGATGAGTTGACACTTGTGGCAATAACACAGAAATGTGTGATGAGGCTCTGGTCGAAGAAAAGCAGCTACTGCAGAAGTGGAATGAGGAGGCAGGGAGCAACTGAGACCCTGAAATTGAGACATGGTAACCCTGAGGCCTGATCTCAGCCTGCCTGGTGCCAAGCTTTCCTGGGCCTGCTTAACATGTTCACTAAATTTCTCTATCCCTCAATTCTCAAGGGTTTTTTTAACAAAACCCTCCATTATTGTATGTGAAGTGCTGAAATTGCATGACTATCACATGTAAGCCTAAACACAGGGACAGTAGGGAAAGGAGCCTGACACTTACTTATGAAATGTATAAGTCTCACAAATGAGTAGGCATATACAGTTCTACTAAATCATTGTGGCCTTCAAATCTGTTTTAATGAAACCTCACATAACCTGTTCAGCTGTTCCTCATAAATCATAATTTTAGTTTAAAAATTAACTTCATATTTCTTCTGGGGCTTTGCTGTCCTGTAGCCGTATTTCTGGAACTGTTGCAGCTTAAGGGAATCTTCCCTGAGTAAAAAAAAATCCCATTCTTGGGTCTGGAGACTGGAGTCAGACTCTGGAAAGCACTCAGAACTGGAGAGGAAAACTCTGGGAGAGAAATGGGAAGAACACAGTGTTAAAGCTCTTAAGCAGAGAAATCTGTGTAATCTGCAGTGCTGTCTTGCAAAACACCTGTAGGTATTTGGTAAATGAGATGATCTGATGGGAAGCAAAACACTTAATAAAAAAGTTAGAATCATGCCTTTCTCCTGTTTGGAAGAACTAGGTACATTTGCCAATTTCCCCCAATCCCAATTTAATGTTTGTTTTGCCTGAAATGCTGTGGTTGTTTTGTGACAGCTATGTTTGGACTTGTGTTTCTCTCTCAATACTTTAGCCTGAAATGATCCCCTGGACTGGTAGAGGCACTCAAAGCCCTGCCCACCTTCCATCTTTTCAGACCTACTAATCTGCCTGAACAGCCTCTGGAAGACTCATTCCTCAGCCAAGGAGAACGACTTCATTTCCATAGTCTTCAGGTTTATTTGTGCACTCTTACAAGGATGTCAACACTGTTGTGTTGCTCCTTCTTCTGTGACCTTTTGAAGGATGAGATGAGACCAAATCACTTTCTCTTCGGTCAACCTGAGACCTTCAGTTTTTGTTCCTTAATTCAGGCTGGTCATTGTCCCTAAGGGAGTCAATGCATTTTTGCTGTGTCAAGTTACAGTACTTCAAACAAAACATTTCCAAAAAATAACAATGGCTATGAAACTGCATCACTAACTTACAAGTCTTGAGATCTCTCAAGACCATGTAAATATCCTGGTGTGCAAAACTGTTTTTTTGTATGAAACCCAGTCCTAGTTTCACAACCATGATGTCACTTTTCCCACTGGATTTTAATAAGTTCCATGAGTCAAACTAAATGTCTTGCAGGAATGTGTGTGATGTCTGTCTGCCACA
>VYZR01110907.1:5383-16684 GCA_013400675.1 Oxylabes madagascariensis | reverse complement strand
GCTTTTATTTGCTGTGAGGGTCATGTAACTTATAGTTCATTTTTAGGTATGCTCTTTAACTGCATAAACACCATTGATCAGTTACCATTGCCTGGCATAATAAAATAGTATTCCCAAGAGCAACTCTTACAGGTGTATGGAACCTGTGCTGGAAGATAAAACAGAATGGTATTAGAGAATGTCAAAGAATGCCTTGATTTTGCAAAGACAAAACTGCAATTTTCATGTTAATGAACAAACTCTTGTTGTCATTAAATCCTTCAAAAAGTTATAAAAGAATGTATTCAGTTAGCAGGCAGATCGAATGTATCAAACCAGGCTCAGGTAACTCTAGCCTACAATTAAATGTCATTTCCTCTGGGGAACAATTCCTCAAAAAGAGAGCAGCAATAGTGCCAAGAACGTGTCAGCAGCTGCAACTGCAACTGGAAAACAGCAGGTTATATTTCAGTGACTTAATTTGTTGTCTTAAACACAACCCTGAGAACTTCAGGTCTAAAAAGGTGGCAAAGACATAAGATTGGGTATGTTGGTGATCTGAGGCAGATGTTAAAGAACTGGAAGCTGTTTTCCGGCAGTGCAGCCAAAAAAAATACCTCCTTAATTCACTGCCTCAGCTTTGACAGAAAATAAAACTATTTAAAGTTCAATATCTGTCAAATAGAAATCAAATGTCAGTCTTCCATTCTAAGATGCAAAATTCAGAAGGCAGAAGAAATTACTCTCTTAAAATCTGATTTTAAGAGAAGTCAAGATCAATGTTATTGATTTAACAAGAAACTTAATTATTCATTTTATATCTAGTTTATTACAAAAGTTTGCCACATGTTGACTAATTATTTTGCTAGGAAATTGTATCTGTCTAAATTAATAATGGAAGAGTGCAGAGTTTACCCTGAGGCTGCAAAGGTTGGGAACAAACAGGAAAAAAAACCTAGTTTAAGGCAGCTAGAAATGTACATGTGATTACAAACTTCAACCTTGCACCAAGATAAAGCATAAGGAAAACTGCAGTTATTATTTCCCACTGGAGGATAATTAAATACAAATAATAAAGCCTGCACGATCTGTGAGGTTATAATCTCTCTTTGTCAGGAAGTGTATTCCTGAGTGACAGCTGTCACAGGCCTTGGCTACATGTGACACAGGCTGTTTGAAGCTCTAATTGTGCAGAGAAATGTGCAATTCTCAGAAGACGTGACATTGCAGACTGTGAGAGGAGTCCTTTGGCTGTGGCTGCGAGATCATATGAACACAATACAGCTGACTGCAAATGAGAGGTGGAAAAATAGTGGCGGAAATAGAGGTGGAAAAATAAATAAATATGTCCTTAACATGAAGGTCAAAATCAGAACAAACCCACTTTTCACAAAGAGGAAGTCTGCGAAAGTGACTTTCAGCACCACTGGGGCAAAATCAGCCCAAGAACAAAACAAATCCTTTGAAAATTAGCTGAGGGGTGGCATGTCATATAATGAAAATCAGTCAAAAAAATTCTGTGACAGGAGCCTTCATCAGTTAACTATTTTATAATATGTCACTGACACTTAAGAATATAAACCTTCCTCTAGAGCTATTAGGCAAGGCCTCTTCCTTTCCATTTTGAGTCAAAATTTGAATATAATTTAGAACATGTGCAAAAGCAACAGAAAAGTTATTACTTCTGAAGCATAACCATCATTAAAATTGCACACCTTAGGTTTCCTTTTGAAAAAACGTAAGTTCTTAGAGCACTTTTCTCTGAGAAAAAACCAAATTGCATATATTTCTTTCAAAGAAACTGACGAGTAATTTTAGCTTGAAGCTTAGAAATGAGAGGGTAAGCTACACTAAATCTGAAGCACAGGTGTAGTTATCAGAACCTTCACATGAGCTTTAGGGTAGGGATGAACAGAACAATCACATAAACAAATAACTCCTTACACATACACACAGAGCAAGTGAGAGACATTGGGAAATCTGTACTGAACCAAATTCCTGCAAACTATGAAGCATTTATTTGTGTGAAGAGAATAGTCTTTGAAGCTTCTGTAAAAAGTAACCTGGAAATTGGGCTATATATTTTTTTTTAATAGCATATATAACAATTAATCTCATAGGACAACTGTTCCTATAATGGGTTTGTTGTAGGAATACTATAAATACCTTCAAAGCAACACTGAGCATGGTGAAGACTCACATAGACCAGAAAAAGAATCTTCTGAGAAGTGTTAACAACCTATTTTTTTCCAATCCTGTAATATTTATGGGTGTTTAGAATGTAGTTAATATAGTGTTCACACCCTGGAATGCTACAGGCATTTTTTTCTGCTGCATATAAATGAGTAAATATTAATGCTTGTAAAACCTTTGCCAAAGAAAATTTTAGGTCAGACAAGGAAAGCTTTGTAATTCCAGAAGTTCTTATAAACTCAAGGAATATAACTAAAGATTTTTTTTTTCTATGTTCAACTGTGTGTATTTAAAACATTTTTACTATTGGTCTAATGTAAATACCTTGATTTAAGGACTTGAAGAAAGGATGCCAAAGCTTTTTTTTTTTTAGAAATTCAACTTTTCCCAAGACTGTGCTCACCTTATTCATTTATTTTTGTTTTACTAGGTTTTTGTTCATAAGAATAGAAACTTCACAGCTTGATAAATTACATGTCAGAACCTGTTCCTGTTTATTGTTTGGGGGCTTAAGGGATTATCCAAAAGGTTTTGGCTTTCTGTTCTCAGGTTTTTTATAGCCACTTGAATCGTAGAAGTAGACACGTAAATGTTCACAAAGTACTTTAGACAGTTGATGGCTGTATTTTTTTATTATTATTGCTATTTGTAATACATTTAGCCATTTCTCCATGATTTTCTGAGGATGCTTTAGGCACATCTGTTTATCTTACCTTTTCCAAAAAGCACAATTTTACCTGCAGAAATAATTGTTCCTTTGTATTATAAATCACAAAGGTGCAGGCCCCTAAAGCTCTATTGTGTGTGATTTAAAAACTGAAATAAGCTAAAAGGCTCAACAGAGGATGAATACAAAACCTGAAATTGCTTTGACAGAAAGGCTGCAATAATTTATTTCTACTCACTGTTAGAAGTTCATTGAATCTAATCCATTAAATATTTCTGTAAATGCATGAAATATTCAAACGTATGTATTAATTGAATCATCTTTTAAAAATATCTTTGGTGATGTAGTGCCTAGAATATCTTTTTACAGAGTAAGACATTGTTCTACACATTTAAAAAACATATTAAAAATTAAAAAATTGATCCAAGTTTTTGTTGGAGAGTTGGGTGGCTTTGATTTCTGAATAATTATAGGAACTGTATCTTTGTGACAATTGCAATCATTTAGATAGGTCATCAAATTAAGTTAATGACTATAAATTAAGAAAATCTGAATATGACTGCAGTATTAAGAAAATCATCTTAGCTAAGCTGGTATGCATTTAATGCCATTTTGGTAACTTGATATTGAATTATATTTCAGTAATAAAAGGTGGAAGTATGCTTGTTAAGGCAATTGATAAATACACAAGAGCTCTGACCATACAAACTTCTCCTATTCTGTGTTAAACCCTGCAAGGGTGGATCTTTGAGGTATTTCCTTTCTCCTCCTGTCTATTAGAAGACTCTCATGCAAGAAGAGGAACTGGAGCAGCTCCTGACCTCTCAATCCATTAGTGGAGTTTTGCTGCTTTGAGAAATTGTCAGTTCGATGGGATTTGTTGACTCCTCAGTGTTTCATAGAAGTGAGGCAGAGATCTCTTGGAGCATTTGCTCCACACAGAGATTCAATCAGCAGCCAACCCAGCTTTACATATTGCAGTGCAGACCTCAGCCCAAAATTCTACCCTAACTTTCAACCTGTGATTTCAAATGTTTCAGGGCTTTCTGATTCAGCTTTCCATTGATCAATTGTCAGATATGGTTTCAACATTTGGTTTAATTATACTGTAATTGAAATATGTTGCTGTGTAGTGAAATTATTATCCTTTGGTTCTCACAGAGCTGCCTTAAGGCCTCTTCCAGAAGTTCTGTGACAAAGAAAACTCTCAATGGCTCTGTTTAAACAGACTAATTGCAGTGAAATCTTTGCCAGGGGTAAGACTGGAGGCCCTTAACGAAAATAGCACTGATTGAGACCAGTGAAACATAATATCACTGTTATACAATGAGCTTTACAGAGTTTAGCAGATAAAAAACATTTTCCCTGTCATGAAATCATGTTTTTCTGGCACGAAATGTTATCTCTGGTTTGGCAACTGGTTCCTACCTATGAGACAGAATCAGGCACTGCTGAAACTAGCAGCCCCTTACTTTAGCAGGCTGCTTTGGCACCATCACCCGTTCTAAGATCTACATATCTGACCTGTTGTGCCATTTCCCTCCAAGTTATGCCTGTCTATGTCCATATCTTCAAATACCAACGTTTAGCTGTAGTAAACCAGCTATGCTGACCCAGGTCTTAAAACAGCCAAAGAGGAACAAAGCAGCATGTCTGCCTAAGAGACAAGTGGGAAACAGGAAAGAGAACAGAGTACAGCACTGGTTGACATTGCAATAAGATAATCTGCTATGTAGAAGGTACTTAAATTATTCTGGAAACCAAACGATAGCACACAAAAATGTAAAATTGAAACCTGGAAGTATAATTTATAAAAAGCAAAAGAAAACAAAAGAGTCAAGGCTGTGCCAGTTAATATTATAATATCATAAGTAAAAATTAACTGAACTGTGAAAAAATTCTATCTGGAACTTTTGCGTTAAGGTTTTGTAAAGCCAAGATGATTTCAAAACCTTTCAGCTATGAACAGACTTTAAAAATGCAAGAATCAATAAAGTATTTTTATGGCCTCTACATAAGATATTTAATTTCTCAAATTCAAGTATTATTGAAAAAATACTTTCACTGTTCCCATTTTAATGTTTATTTTCCAATTAAATATTGTGTTAAAAGGCTCATCTAGTCATACTGTTTTTAAACTTGTTTCACTGAAAATTAAAAGGAATAGATATTTTCATTTAAAAGAAGCAGCATATTTTGCAGTAAAGAAAACCATATAATTTCTGCAGCATAATACTGAATCTCTGTGAATGAAAGTCTGACATTTCATAGGTATACAGGATTATGTCACATGCAATAATTTCAGTGATTGAATGGGTAAATAGAACATCTGTACCTGTTCCTCAGCTCTCTTTCTTTTATTTTTTGACTCTATGGGTAAAGACGAATTTTGCATCTGGAATTTTGAGCAAATTACCTATAACAAAGGATCCAAACAGGAAAAAAAATCACCACCTTTCAAAAATGCATGACTCCTGAGTCTTGTGTTTTTTTCAAGCTAGCAAGGATGAGACCTGAAAATACAGAGCTATTGAAGCACAAACAGAAAAAGCTAAATCTGCAGCCCTCTCTCCAGGCTGTAAGATCTGCTTTAGAGCTGGGACATGAGCTGCTGCAGCTGCTGGAGCCACAGGCACAGCCGTGTAGTCCACATGGGGGATCCTGCCTGTGTCTGGCCCCGGCCTTCAGATTATTTTCCTGCAATATTAATAAGGGAGAAAACATGATAGTGGCCAGGACTGTTAAACCTAGCATTTGTGCTGCTCCCAGAACAGAGCAGCTGCAGCAGCAGCATCTCTCAGCGATGCCTGTGGTGATGCTCTGCCCCAGGCACCGCCGGAGACGCGGCTGGTGGCTGGGGCTGGAGCTGTGAGCTCTGCATCCCCGCAGCCCTCCAGCAGCAAAGTGCTGGGGACAAGCCCCATAGCTGTGGGAGCAGCAGCAGGGCTGGTACAGATGCAGAAAATGCAGCGGTGTGAGTGTGACACTACAGATTACCTGAAAACGGTGTGGAAAAAATGATCCTGTCATGTTTGCCAGGCCATCGTAACAGACCATCCCCACTCTGCTGCCTGCCCTAGGCAGTGGGGAGGGTCCATGCTCATACATACAGCAACAGTTCACGGTTCCATTTTTACCTGAAAAGATTATGCTCATTTCAAATTATTGCATGCGGTGCGAGTCAATCAACATTTTTCATTCTTCAGATCACACTGCGCTGGTTTCAAAGGGGGCTCAGGTCGTCTTTTATTGCAGTGGGAAGAAAGGGATAAAAGAGCTTAGTTGATTTCAGTTAATGAAAGCAAAACCTTGTCTTTGTTTTTGATTTTGAGACAAGTTTTGCTGGTGCATATTTTTTATTTTTGGCTTTTTAAATATTAAAATATAGAGATTCAATGATTAAATACTGCAATTAACAATGGCGACTTTCTCTAAATTTAAAATATAATTATGAGGTAATGGTCAAAGCAAGTGGGCATTCTTGCCTGATAAAAGTGGAAATACTGCTGACCAGATATATGCCAACCTGCTTCAGCTTTCTTGGTAGCTAACCTCCAGGTAGTGCATTAATCTGCAGCTATTATTACAATTGCCATATATATTTCAGTGCAGACGTCACTTTTATAGATGGTAATATAAATTCTTTATCTCTGTGAGAAATGCAAAGTCTTTGAAGATACTCATAATCCAGTCATTTGGGGAGTATCCGCAGCAATTGCACCAATTTAAGTTTGTTTTAATCAATATATTGTCAGTTCTAATTGGAGAATTGTACTGCTATAGCAGGCACAGGTGTTTGGGTTGAGATTTCTAAAAGAACGGAGTGCATTTATATCTCTGTCTGTTTAGTGATACTGAGCAGAGGGCAGACAAACACGGTGCACTAAAAGAACACTTGGATCCACATCAGTGGAAAACTACAGTCACAGTGATAGATTTTTTCCCTGAACCATGCAGTAGTGACGCTGGTTTCAGATAACAACCACACAGTTTCTTCTTCATACATGCACCAGAACAACCACACTTGTGACTGGTTCTACTGGACCTCAGCTGACATAAGTATAGCTACTTATTTTCATGCCCACATTATTTTCAGGATCAGACACTTATTTCTAATATTTCCGTATTCATGTGTAACAGTTTGATGCTTAGAAGAATATGCAAAGAAAACAATTGATCGCTTTTTAAACACTGTTAAGTTTGAGTAATTCATTGCTGTGGGGTGAATTCTATTTTAGGCACTTAATTCTGTACTTATTAATCACTCATCTTCAAAGGTAGGTAAAACAACAATTAAGAACAGTATTAATTAAAAATAATTAACCTTTCTACTACTTTTATTCTTCCAAAATATTCCAATATTGTAATATTTTTGAAATTTTAGTGGGAAAATACTGACAAAGCTGTCTATTTAATTTCCACTTCTTTGGCTTAATGCAATCCATTCTGGTGAGCTGCAAATCTTGTTTTAATATGCGAAATCCATTTTAAGTGTCCAAAATGGAATATCTTTCAGAAACCCTTGAAAGGGCGTGTAGCTTTTAGAGGTTTTCTTCGGCCAGTTATTGATGAACCTGTGAAAACTCTCTCCTGAATTCACATGGGCCATTCAGTGTCTGCAGCCTTTGACTCCAGCCCATTGTCCCTTGTCCAGCACATTGTGGCTGGTGGGCAGGTGCTTTGCTGCTTGTCCTTCACCTCATGCTTTGAATAACAAAGAAGCCTTCCAGGCTGTTTAGCAAAATCTGTTAGATGTCAGAGTCCCACATCTTCTGGTCATGGGTATCTGCATGATTCACAGGGCTGAATGATAACTGCAGAAGAGAAATACGATCAGCAACTGGAGGACCCCTCACAAAAGATCCCTTAAGGGCTTTGTCAGATCTGAAAGAATTCCTTTGTTCTTCCCTCATCCTGACCTGTCTCTGTTATTTAGTAATGTCCAACTTGAGGATCCACAATACACCTAACATTGTGTTTGGCAGCCAAGCAAAAATAAAAAAATAAGTTTTAAAAAGCTGGAAAAAAAAAAAAAAAGCAAAACAATGTGGAATATAGATATGTAATGGACTCTGTACACTTCTAAGTAGGCTGAAACACTGGGAGCAGTGAGAAGACAAGGAAGAGCTACAGTGTGGGAAATAACGCTCAATGCATGACATGACGTAGGTAGAAAATGATCAATATATTTCAAGCAGTAGGAGAATTGAGAAAAACAAATTTCAAGAATAATAATAGTAATTTCAGTCTGTAGCATCATTGAATTAATCTCAGGCTTAGGGGGCAAAGCCTCAGATGTTGGAAGTTATCACTGTAGTGCTGATATTAAAAGAGCCATGACAATTTATGCAAGCTGAAGAGCTATCCCTCAGCAGCTCAGATGTAGCTTCTGTGCACTGCTGAGCCAGTACACCAGCAAGCTGTTCCTGGCTCTCACTGCCACAGTATCTGTGCTCACCAGCTTCGTTTACCAAGTAAATAAACAAACAGTGTTCTTCAAAAGAGATCCTGCAATTGAAGAGCTTTAAAAAAACCCAAACCAAACACGAAGATCAATGAAATTAATAAAATGACTCTGCTTAGGGCAAAAACATGCTGAAATTGGAGATTTTTTTTTTAAGGGGCAAAGAGATAATATCCACAGAAAATGGTGGGTATGTTATCATCATGAAAAAATATTGATTTGTGTGCCTACCAGCTAAGCTAAACAGTTGGTGGGTTACAAAAAGTATGCAAGAAAAAAACCAAAACTGTTCCCTCTTCTCATTTGATAGAAGGCATAAGCTGAGAAAGTTCAGAGCTTGACTGCCTCTTCTGTGATTCTGAAATGTGTCAAATAATGCTTGAAATGGATCAAGAGTACTCCCTTCATCTCTGTGCAAAAAAATGTCCTGGTCTGAGCTGCAGCAGCTGATGTACTGCTTTGGCAAAGGCTTGTCTTGAAAGACAGATCATTAAATAATGTGCTGGTGTACTCCAGCATTTGTATTTGAACTGAATTGTGTTTTTAAGAAAAAGAAATTATTAATACTGCAGTGAACCAAGAGCTGCAAAATGTCCTTCTTTAGCTATTGACATAAACTTGGATTCAGTATCAAAAGGTAATTTGCATGTTTACCTACCATGCCTTGTTCTGTACATTATATTTCTGTAAAAAATACTTATCTGCTGCAGGTATATATATTTTATCAGATACTAGATCACTGTGTATGGGCCTGATCTACACTACCATGGTATCTGTCTCTCTTTAAAAAAAAATAAAAATTTCCAGAAAAAGTAAAACCATTGAAATGACTGTCACAATTTTTTGTCCCTTCTTTTTGAATCACACATGGATTTTCCTTTCAAATATAGAGCTTGAACATTTCTTCCACTAAAATAAAAGACTACAGTTTTTCTGAGGTTAAATCTGAATTTTTGTCTTTCTGAAATTATATTTCTTAGACTACAGTCTCAAGACCAACAATAATTAGGTGCCCCAGAGATGGGAAAAATTAAAATAGAGTATATAAACCCTGCTACATACTTTGAAGCATAATATTTTGGACTGTTTCTTCAAATTATAAAATAAAATCATAAGCCTCACTCGAGTTTGACAAGAAACAATGTTGAATTATCCCTACTGATACTTATTGTATGTAAATCTAGTCATAAAACATCTCATTAAAGCTATAAATATATTAGATTTTTTCTTTCTCTACCCTCTGTAATATCTCCTCTGATGGTATTGCATCAACAAACTTCAGGAAACTCTAATTTGTGGAGCTCAGAATTTCCATAGCAGCTATTCCATTAGAACCTGGGGAGACATAATCTGAACACTGGGCTCTGCAGCAGTACTGAGGTCCAAGAAAAGTCATCTTAAGTGTGAAAAAGTACAGAGCAAGGCTTCAAGAATGATCAGTGGACTGGGGAGCCTGTTTTGTAAGATTTTTAGAGTCAGAATGATTTAACTGAGCAAAACAACTGAAGTCTGCAAGCACATATGATTGCTGTCTGAAAAACACATTGTAGGAGTAAATATTGTACAGTGATACTGTAAGCTAAAGGACAGTGCTGTCGCTAGGAAAAAAATGGTGATGACTGTAAATGTATTTAACTGGAAATGAGAGAGTTCTAAACTATTAGAATAACGTGTTTCTGGAACTGCCTTCCAAAAGAAGGAGCACAGAAGCTAGAACTCAGGAATGAGTTGCCTTAATAGTTATGGACTTATTTATCCTTTCAGTATTTCAAATGCCAATATCAGTATTTGCATGTGTGTTTTAACTGGAGAATTTACAATCGTTAATGAAAGTGACACAGAAATATCATTTTCAGGAAGTTTTTTTTCTTGTCAAGGAGCCCTGGAACAGGGAACAGGGTTCTCAGAACTCAAAACTGAAATGTGGGCCATATCATGATGTACTCAGCATCTTCTTGTCTGCTTTTTTATAGCATTTGAGCAGCCTGGTCCAGGGACAGATTTCCCTGTCCATGGCAGAGGGTTGGAACTGGATGATCTTTAAAGTCCCTTTGAACCCAAGCCATTCTATCACTCTCCTACGCAGATGGCATCAACTTTGTGACTCTGATTTAGGGACTTAAATTCTGATTGGGCAATGCACAAGGCAGAATTTGCCTCAGTTTAAATTCCCAGGTAATATATGCAACAATAAAGGTTTCTTTATCGATACAGCTTAAATACCCAAAAGAGAATACAAGGATGGTGAAGGCTCTGGAGGGGAAGCCAGATGAGGAGCAGCTGACATCAATTGGTCTGTTCAGCTTGGAGAAGAGGACACTGCGGGGAGACCTCACCGGGGTCTTCAACATCCTCACTGGGGTCTCCAACATCCTCACTGGGGCCTCCAACATCCTCACTGNTAGCAAAGATTTTAAGCACATCCTTTGCTCAAGAAAGGCTCAGGCTTTGATAGAAATTCAGCAGAAAACAGATCATAAATGAAAATACATTAAAATATAATAACTTGAAAGAATTAGAGCATTGGATTTGAAAGACATCCATTCAGATAGGATTAATGCAAGAAACACAAACTAAGAATTTTGCAAAGGTTTTCAAAGATAGCATCTCTGGAGTTTTTAAAAAGTTCCATAATTCTGGGCCTATGTTCTCTTATCCCAAGCTGTAAATAAACTTTAATAAAAAGTAAGTGTCAATAATCTGAAACCCATTTTTTAACCTGTCTCCTACACTACCCTGACGTGTACAGTAATGATCTTCCTCAGATGGAGCACAGCTGATCAGGGTCATTCACTGATAAACGTATTTCAGAGGATTTTTTCCCCTCTATCGCAGTTTGAAACTCTTATCCTATAATGGTGTGTCCTTGCAGAAAATGCTTCGGAGTCCCAACTTTTTATTTCTTTGTGTCTGGTTGTACAGTTAATGGAAACTTTACATTTCAGGCATCTATGACTAACTTTCATTTACACATCTACTGGGATTAGTGTACCAATTA
>VYZR01110888.1:13877-24497 GCA_013400675.1 Oxylabes madagascariensis | reverse complement strand
TGAAAACAAACAATGTGCTCTGGAATACTTCAGGATAATGTCAGAGACTTCAGTGGAGAATGTAATCTGGACAAAATGTTTGAATTTAGAAAGGTAGGTTGTGTATTTAAAAGGTGACGGGAACAAGAACAAGAAACCAATTATGGAAAATGAGGGGAATGTGGTTCTTTAGGAATTTAAACAGTACAGTGACTGACCAGAGTGTGTTCTCTGAAGATCTTGTTTAAGCTGATCACTCAAATACTAATATTAATTCAGAGGCTGTAATTCTTATCTGAAACATTAAAACTACCCCAAGTGCTGCATCCCTGAATACATTTTTACATATTAAAAAAAATAATAATACTAACTGTAATACTGCTAGTGGTATCAGTAATGAATCTAAACAATATAAGGAGGTAGGTCACCCAGAAACAGGTGCAGTTCTCCCTTTTTTACTATAAATTATCATCTCTAAGCATTGTCTGTGATACTCATCTTTCAGTGCTGAGGACTACTTGGTCTGCTATGTTTGGGGGCCTTGTTCCTTAGCCTGACTTCTCTCAAGTGACTGAGGCCATCACTGGCACATCCAAGCAGGCTGTTCCAGGCACTCAACTTCTGAAGTGTGTTGCGAAGTCATAATCTGCTCCCTGCAGAGCAGATTATCTCACGTGTTACATGCTGCCTTTGCAGACTGGACAAGCCACCCTCATCTGTTCTTTGGAAAGATTGAAAGACCACAAAAAGTTACATTCTCCTAGGTGCTTTCTCTGGGTTCTCTGGCTTAACCTTCCTTTGGGAAGGTAGAGGGAAAATGAAAAAGCTGAGAAAGCCTTGTGATGAGGCAGAAGGCATTAGTGCTTTGTGAACTGTGCCCAAAGTCTAGAAGAAACTTCTGATTGGGAGTAAAAGGGCAGGGAATGAAAGGAACAAAAGGAGAAGGGAAATGAATGGATATCCAAGCAGACACAAAAGGAAATGTAGGTTATGGCTTTGTTCTGTTAGGAAGTGATGGGCAAATATCCTGTCTGAATCCAGTCAGTCACTAGACAAGACCATGTGGGCTTCTCTGGCTTCCCTCTTGTTACATGATTTAGTGCATTAATGAGGTGTGACCACCCCCATGCTACCTGCAATGCTGCCTCGTGCTGTGCCTGCCAGCACCTCCCCTGGTATGGCCCAGCTGTGTTGGACACATCCCAGCTCTCCCTAAACACAGCCGGGAAGTACTGAGGACACAGACTCTGTTCTAGCAGCTGGGAAGAGCTGGATTTATAATTATTTAGCTTTATGCTTGTCAGAGCTATATTAAAAAAAAAACAGTTTAGCATTTTTCAGTAATTTTCTTTGGCTCCATCAAAGGGACCGAATTTTCCGAACTCTGACTATATAGAGCCTTTCGTGTTCAACACAAACAGGACTGTTATAAGCAGAGAGAGGACAAGAGACAATAATAATCTTTGCTTCCATGTTCAACATTTTGGAGCCAATTATTGACTGGATTAAAAAACACAGGAGGTTGTAGCAAGTTGGGGGTTGGTCTTTTCTGCCAAGTTACGAGCAATAGGACTAGAGGATACTGCTTCATGTTGTTCTAAGGAAGGTCTAGATGGGATATTAGGAAAAACTTCTTCATGGAAAGGATTGTCAAGCATTGGAACAAGCTGCCCAGGGAAGCGATAAAGTCACCATCCCTGAAGATATTTAAAAGAACAGAAGATGTGGTGCTTAGGGACATGGTTTACTGGGATTTTGCAGTGTTAGGGTAATGGTTGGACTCAATCTTAGAGGCCTTTTCCAGCCCAAACAATTCTGTGATTCTATTACTGTGGCCATACACAACCTCAAAATTATTTTGGATTCAAAGATGCAACAATTCAATTCATTTCTGTATTAGGTTATGTGCTTTGTTGCAGTGATCTGAGAAATGTTATATTATTCTGAACTCATTGTTTAAAAGTGTAAACTTCCACCTCTGAACAAAACATCTCCTTTTGCTTATATTTGCTATTAAAGAAGTTAATGTCAGTATTTCTGAAGGATGTCATCTAAAAGATCTGATTTCCTGATGTACTTAGGTTACTGGATATTGTCAATGCTCAGCTCCTGAACTTTTCTTAATTTGATTTCTGTGCCCAAATAAAAGATTTGGTTTCAAATTTGTTGTTCCAATTTGGAGATAAAAAATGTCTTTCTAATACTCCTGCATGAAACAAACTCCTGGCTCTGTTGATGAGAAAAATACAGTACAGATCTACAGCAGATAGCACTGGCAACCATGGAAAAGCAGAGCAAGCTGCCAGTAGGGAGAAAGCTTCTACAACCAACACCTTTGCTAAGTAGGCTTTATTATGGAATATTTACTTTATTGAAATTATCAATTTATGACACAAATGCAAATAAACTACGGCCTTTTAAAAGAAAATGGAGTTACTTTTCCTTTCAAAAGAAAAAGAAGTTGCTTTCAAAGTAAGAATTCTTACCAGCACAGTTGATTTATAAATTATATTCTGAAATCTGAACATGCAGTTACTATGTACAGAAATTCAGCGCTTCATCTTGCAAGTGCTTTTTCAAGTTTATCTTCCATGGAAATCACTGGAAGGTAATCTTTAGAGAGAACTGTAGTGTGATGCCCTAAAACTGTTTGGGTTGTTCCCTAATACTGACTTTGCTGACACATGTGGGGTTTCTCCTCCTCATAAAAGAAGTTTCCCCTCATCCGTCACTGAAATAGTAAAGTGGTTTCCATGAACTCTGTAACAGAAGCTTTGACTGGTACTGTGTCACAAATGCAGAGGGGTTTATTTTCCCCACAGACTGTTGACTTGGCTTGCATGTTCTCTATCAGCATATCCAATTTTGCAAGCCTCCCCTGCTTTGGTACTTTCTGTTGTGTGCACTGGTTCAGTTGACAGCACTTTATGTTCTACCATGCCAGCTCTGAGTCAGTCACTACCCTCCAAAAGACCAAGGTTTTCACCAGTGTGTAGTTTACAGCTGGAATTGTAGAAATGTTTGTATTTGTAAATTACAGTAAGGATGCAGGCCACAGTGCAGGTAAATTGTAATTTTTCACAATGTGATATTTTTATCAGAGGGTTTTTTCCATATCATTATGAAGGTTGGCATTTGTGTGGACCAATCTGCAGTGTCATTTTAAAACCTATCTTTCAGCTTAAAATTTTCATGAGTATACATCAAATCATATATTTTGATGTATATGTCAGTGAAACTTGGGTGAAAACTATATACAGTCATTTTTGTATTTTTTTCTATGTTGTGAAGAATAAAATTGTAATTTTATAAGTCTTGATTCACTAAGATTATTATAAGTTAAATGTATTTTTTGTATATTTAGGAATCTGGTATTACCTGGAGCTCTGAAAGACTAAGCATAGATTTTTTTATGCATGGTTGAAAGATATTTCAACTTGATAATGCAGTGAAATGGTTTGTATGCTAAAATACTAGTCGGTGTTGTTGCCTTGTGAAATTGATTGTGTGTTCTCTGCCTGGATTTGGCCTACTGATCAGTGATACTAACTGCTATAATCCAAATAAAATGTTCTGAACAAAATATGTTGTATTGTTACTGTTTAAGGAACAAAAGCAGATACTTTACAAATGTGAGTTAGGGCTGTATTTTTATTCATTTGTATACAATGTGTACCTTTTAATTTACAAGTTTTTTTTAGCATATGTAACTCTGGAGCTCAGACAAAAGAAATAAGAAACTTCATACTGTTTTTAATGCTCTGCTTTCCACATTCAAAAGAAGTGCTCATAACAACACCTTAACTGACTATGTCAACACTCACAGCTAAGGATTGAATTGAGGATTGAAGGATCCTCAATTGAGTGTGAGCTCTGTTCTGCTGTTATCTGTACTCTGGATGCTGATGGGTTCCTTCAAAAACAAAACTGAGTATTATAAATATAGTGGAATGCTTAACTAATGCAGCAGAATACTTCAGAGTTCATTTACTAAATATAATATGTCTGCTACCACGGCAACGGTGTTAGCATTTTTAACACTTCCTGAGAGAGATTTAAAAACTGCGTCTAGATGGCATTAATGCTCATAAATAACAAGTTATAATCCTCTAATAGGAACGGAGTGGTAGCTGCAGAGTGAGTGCTATTATTCTGGGCATGTGCTTGTCATAAGATTGCACAACTACAGGGATTTTCTGTTGACTGAAGACAGGATGAAATAGTGTTGTCATGCCCAGCATCAGCACGTGTCCTGTGCATGGTGGCTGTGACTGAGCACTGCTGTGTAATTAAAAACTAGGAAATGCTGTGCCGTGGAGAGGTGCTGAGCTCTGTTTGTGCCTTACAGTAACTATCACTGGCTATTTGTGTTTCCTCTCCGCATTTTGAAAACAGTATGTGTGGAAACAATTTTAGTTCCCTAGGGTAACAGTAAAAAGTCTGAAAAGCATAAGGATTCTGTGGTTGTCAGCAAGTTAATGTCACAATAATATGTAAGGCTCATCTTAAAGCATTGGCAGTTCTTGACGTAAGACTAGAGGAGGGATCTGTGCTGGGCTGCTGAGTATAAAATAAAAAGGTGTGAATATCTGTGTGATTCAGTTTCATGTGATGTGAACTGAGCATTTCTGCAGTTGGGAGTGATTGATTCAAGCCACCAACTGCCTGGAACTTCCATTTAATATCAAGTGGCTTTTAAATTCTGCTTCCTGTCTCCTAAACAAATGCTCTTCCACACTTGTCAGAAGAGTTAAAGTAGTAAGATAACTAATAAAGCTTCTTAGGTGGCTTTTGAAGGCTGCCTTTGAAGTAGTTGCAATTTCAAATGTGGATGAAAAATTTGTAACTCCTTTAATACTGTTGATCACTAATTTCCAGAATAATAATTCCCTTTACAAATGTGAAAGATCGTAAAGCCCTTATTATGGCCTCACAAGTTAGCTTGGGCGTTAGTCTTGTCAGAGTTTTTTTTTTCTCTTTGATGTGCTGACATTGATAATGTGCTAATATCAAGGAAAGAGAAGTTTCTGTCAGCATTATATCTTAATTTTTCAAATGGTTTAAATAGATGTCTATTATTTCAATCTTCCTCTATGAAATCGTAATTCACAATATTTAGAAACATTTCCATGTCTAATTAATACTTGCACAAACTTGCCACAGCTGCCTCTCTCTAGATTTAATTTATTCTGTGCAGTTTGTATATAGAGATTTTATGTTACCTGCTACTAAATGAGGATGTTATTGGGAAATTCTTTGGTGGAAGTTTTTGCAGAGGCTTATTCAACTGAATTGTGAACAGTGAATTGCATTTTGTCCTATGTTTTTGACTCCTGCTACAGACAGTCTGCACAGTCTTCTGTGAACTGTTACCACTTGCAACAACTGTACATGAAAAACTTCAGTACTGACATTTTCTAGTTTGAACACCTGAACTCACAGTATCGTAGCTCCTGTGTAATTACATTCAGCCTCTTGGGCAAGACAGTGGATGAGTCTCACTCTACAGAGATAATCTGAAAATACATATAAAGGAGTGCAGGCATTTCAGGCATCTTCTTTAAGCGCTTTGCTCTTTTCTGCATGTAGCATGCCCACAAAAACCATCAGTTGTGGAGAGTATATAGGAAATGGAGGACCCTCCAATTAGCCTGACACTAGATGGCTTTTATGAAATCAGTTTGCCATTTAAAAGTTTCTTTGGGTAAAATACATCCTCTACACTTACAGGATAAGAAGAGATAATGAGTGCTGGTCTTCTCTGCTTAATGACCATCAATAAAATGATGAGATGGAAGAGGAGAGGTACTGGAGGTTACCGAGCTCTACTGCTGTGTTTCCCAAAGAATATTTGGGCATTGACGAAACATGAAACTTTCTTCCTGTTCCCTTTGGAATCCAGTTGTTGTTCTTTGGGGCGAGGGTGGTGCTGTTTGGTTTTGAGTTTTGGGAGGAATTTTTGTTTGTTTATTAAGACAGAACAGCAGCACTTAATGGAGAGGCTGCAATGTTTAGTCTAGTGTGCTGATGACAAGTTGGTTTTATTTTCCTCCAGGTGTTTATTACAAGACTATAAGGAACTGGATGCTCTGACTTAGGTGCTTTTAGTCCTCCGTTCCTATGTATGAACTACTGCTGGGAAGGTTGCTGATTTGAGAGCAACAAATGAGTTTTCTTACCCAGGTTTTTGGTGCAATTTAAATTAAGTAAACAAAGCACTTTGTTAGCAAACTGGAACAGTGGAAAAAGCTGTCTTTCGTCAGCAAGAAAATGGATGTGAATTTGAAAGTCAGACATTGCTGGTTAGTTTTCTTAGTAAAACTGGATACTGTTACTTAATTAGTAGTTACTTAGTTGATACTGTTAGAGCCCTTTAGCGGAAGCAAATTGCAGTCTGAAAATTCTGAATTATTCTTCTAAAGGTATTGACAAGTCAGACAATGTATGGAAACCTGCTCAAGGCTTATAGATGTGTTCGGACGTGGTCAGATGTAAGCATTCATGGGCTGCTGTGCTCCAGGTTCCTGGTGATACATAGCTGCAGATGATGCCTAAGTATACCGGATTTTGAAGAAATAAACTCTGACAGAAAGATGTAAAACTCTGACAGAAAGATGTAAAGCTCCTACTATTGTGCTCTGAGCTTCATGCAGGCTCCAGGAGACTCAGTGCAGACATTTCAGTCCTGGTAATTGCTGTTATCCAAAGGTGAGCAGGTAAATCTGTGCTACAGTTAACAAATGAGCTGCTGTGTTCACATTCTGTGTCAAGAACTGGAATCCTTGGCTGCTTTTTTCTTAATGTCAGGGTTATGTGAAATCCCTGGAATGACCATATGAACTACATACATTATGGTGAATTTCATGGTGCAATCCTCCTGTATTGCAAACGTGCACATGCAGATCTGTACCTCAGCTTTGCTTGGACTAAACAGCATGGGCATGCAGGATATTTTTTACTACGTTTGGGGTAAAATATGGGTGCTGTTGTGAAAAAAACTGATAAATGTGATTCAATAAGCACCTTGTCTTGCTAGTCTTCTTGTGTATCCCTAAAAAAACCCAGAAGTCAGAAATGAGTCAGATTGTTTTGGGTTGGGCTTTTTGTTTATTTTTTAAGTCACTGTGGTTTTGTGTTTTCACTGTTTTCTCACTTTTGGTTCTATTCCTTTTGAATCATCAGATTATTGGGAGAGGGGCGGTGTGGAAAGAATTTGCAACAGCAACTTGTTCATTTTGAGTATTTCATGGCTCCAAGCTGGACTGTGTGGTTCTCTCTTGATTTTAGAGGGCTGCTTTGGACATTCTAATGCTCTGGATTTAATGCTTCCATGGATCTTGTAGTGCATGAAGACCATGAAGAGTGAAATGTGACACAGATGTTCTGAGGTCACTATCTAGTTGGTATTCCCCATTTGAAGTAAATAATGGAAAGAAATAATGCTAATGTTTGTCTACTGCACCTGTTGTAATAAAAATAAAGTAAAAAATGTTTTTATACAAATCATGAGACTACATATGAAACCAGAATTTATGTGAACTTGTATGTTGAAGAAGTTTGGAGCTGCTACAGTAGCTCTCTGTTGACTCCCTCATGGCTTCTAGAAGGTTCTTGAGGAGGTGACATCATCTGACTGATTTTGTGCAAGCATTCTCTAAATCTTCCATGTGTTTACTTCCATTTAGGTATTACTTTAACCAGATAAATACTTCTTGGAAAAGAGGCATGGTTCAATTTTAATCCAGAATTTTATTAAGATATGATTGAAGGTAGTGAATAGAATTCTGCCCAACTACCCCACCCACCCACAAAGAATTAAAAAAAAAAATGAAAAGCTTTTATGATGAGGCAGGTAGAATTTGTGAAGGCTAGGCTAGACTGGAAGGTGAACATTAGCCTTTCTGGATAAGGAATAGGAAGTTTCTCTGTTTTTCTACACAGTTCTGTGATATTCATGTTTGTTGATCTCTGAACAAAGCAAGTAAATATTACTTTATATGGACTTCCGTGCAAAGCACACTTGTATTGATTAAGGTCATAGTTTGTGCATAGCCATGTTGGGACTGAGATATAGAAGCTCCTCAATTTTACACTCATCCTTCAGAAAATGGCTGAGGTAAGTTGTGAAAGAAGAAGACAACTCCTATCTATGTCTAATTCATTAAGAAAGAATGACTGTCTGAATGTTCCTGTAATAAATGCTCGACATTTTTAAATGGCTTTACAGCCACACAGGATATGCAGTGTTTTGCTTTCGTGCATAACTTTTTTGGGTGAGACGAACATTGTATCTTACTGTCGTTTGTAATGAGGTTTCTGAATTAGAAACAAGAGCCAGGGCTTGAAGAAACTGCATGTCAGAAGGAAAGCTGTAGATAAGCTGTCTGTATTATGGTCTGTATCCTTAATATTAAAATATCCTGCTTGTTGCCTTTGTTCTATTACTGTTCTATGTGATCCAGTAACATCATCAGCTAGAAGTGGGCTTTTTACTATCCATGTGGATGGAATCTTACATCTTCTTTGTCATAGCCCTATATGTCCTCATTGTGTGAAGTACCCATTTAGTTGGAGCTACTCTTAGCTTCTAAGAGACTTTTTGTCTTCTTAACATCCTTGTTGTTTTCACAAGTTAGATATTTTCTGCAGAACCTCTTCCAAATGCTCCTTTACCTCTCTTTAAATTCAACACCTCATATTTACCTACCTGTTTCTAAAGTTAAAAACTTTTGGTTGAAGACTTGTTTTCCCCTGTAGCAAGGACAAAACTTTTTTCCCCTCTGGGTTTTTTCCCTCTGGTTTTTTGGGTTTTTTTTAAACACCCTAAAATTGATTAAGCATCAATTCTTAAGACATTACAGAAAAGCAAAACTACGTCAAACAAAATGACATAGAGAAAAGAAACATGAATGATACCCTAGAATTGAAACTACCATTTTCTTGGTTCCTCTGTATATAAACTTTCTGGAGAAGGGGCTACAGCTTACTGTGACTGGAGTCCTGCCTTGAATTCAGGCTTCCAGAGGCTATCATGATACAAAAGCTAAGTAAGACCTCATTTAATGCCAGTGGTGAAACATAAAAACCTTAAAATTACTTGCTCTGTTACATGAGCAATGCTTTGTTGATATCCAGAACTAAATGTAACAAGATGCAGATGTTGAATGTGTTTGGTTCTCATCCATGCCTTCATAGTCGATTTCTGTGAAGCAGAATTAATTTTGGGGTCATCAATTAATTTTGTGGATCACCTTTCTCCTTTTACTTGTTTTTAGTGTGAAAAAGTGAGATCTTTTACTGCTGGCTTTGAGAGAAGAACTCCAAAATGGGACTTTGTGTACAAAACAAAAAGACCTGTCCCAGTTTACAGCTCACTGAAGAATTGTTTCACTGTCTTTATCCCTTGGGTTCAGGCACTGTGCAGCCAGAGTAACCAACCACACAATTCTTGAGTGTTGTTCTACTCGAGTAGAACAAAAGAAGTGACAGTGACAGTGATAGTGACAGTGTTCTATAATATCACAAGAAATGATAAATTCCATCTGAAGGGCAGTGGTATTTATATTTAAAAATGTCTCCTCATGGAAAGCAAACTGTGAGACCAGTAGTGATCAGCTGCAGTATGTAGCATCTGTCAGGAAGGTGCCATGTAAGTGAGCCCCACTGTAATAGTTGTGTGTATTGTTTTAGTGAAAATCTTTAACTGTGAATTCCCGGTGAGTAAAAGATGCTCTGTGGAAGAAGCTGCTGAAAACTCAGCATATGGTATTACAAACCACTGAAATGCACAAAGGCCTAAATTGCTGTAGTTTGTGGAGTGTCTTGCACGTGTAAAAGACACGTGAAGGGCTTCTGTTTGGAAGGTTATCTGGTTTGGCTTTTTTTTCCCAACTGTGTCCAGCAATATTACCTCTCTACAAACGTTGCTTATCTCTGTCCCTTGATAACCACAGCTTCAGCACTACTACTGCTAAGGACTGCTTGTGAGCAGGGATTTTCAATGTTTGAACAAACATCTAGACAATTACCAGTTGCAGCAACTTAAGCCAAGCAGTTATCTGATTTGACAGTTTGTTTTTAATAAAACATGATGCAGAACATCAAGCAATAATATTATTCTTAGTACATATGATGCTTACCTTCAAGACACTGTAAATCATTAATTGGCTGACTCGCATCTGCAGAAAGAGTTGTGCACCTGAAAGAACATTGTGGAAGAGTCCGGAGATTGAAACTTGCTGGAAACTGCTGTGGTGTCGTCACGGCTCACTCCCAGGTTAGGGAATATGCCATAAAACGGTGTCACAGCGCTGTCGGGTGAAGGCGAGGGCTGTATCTTAAAGTGGTTGAAAAAAACAAGGTGAACCTACCTACGTGTGTATTTTACCCTTAATTCAAGGTAGGTCCAGTAACAGGTGCTGATGTTGTGGGAGGGATTTCTGTGGTTTGATTTCCGTCTGTTCAGCAGTTCGGCCAGCCGAGCCGAGCCGGGGGCAGCCGCCCCTCACGGCGCTGCCCGGGGCGGGCTCCGGGGCTGCCCGCCCAGCGCCGAAGGGGTTAAGGCGCCCCGCCCCGTGCTCGCGCATTGGCGGGGCGGCGGCGGCGCTGGCCAATGGCGGCGCGCGGCGGCGGGGCCGGGCC
>VYZR01110884.1:3180-17441 GCA_013400675.1 Oxylabes madagascariensis | reverse complement strand
TACTCTGATTTTCAGGTATTCAAATGGGTTGAATAATAATAAAAAAAAGATTGTTGCCTTGATCTTTCAAAAATACATTAAAATATTTTAGATTTGAAGAACAGAAGGGGACCATCTCTGTGTTTAGTTACCTTAAAGCACTTAATGCATTCATTTTTTACAGAATTCATTCTGAATTTTTTGAGGGGAAAATCTCAGGGAACTCAAATGGTCAGTTTAATGTCTTTAATTCTAAAGGAATGAAATCCAAGTGTGCTCTAAATTATTTTCTATTTGGACCTGATCTGTCTTGAAACCAGTCCACAGCTAACCATTTTCAGGTCACTCAGTACTATGCAAGTTCAACTTGGAAATTGTTCCCTTTTTCACATGCTATTAACACTATCAAATTATTGCCTCGAGTGACAAAATGAATGCCTCGAGGCAAAGTGAAAGGAAGGGTCCCTTTTTTATGGGATATACCACGTTGCTGGCCTTCTAGACAAAAGCTGTGTACACTGATTACCCATGAGGAAAGGCATGCTGTTAGGAGATGGGATCATTGGCATGAACAACTCTCTTCCTTACGAACTGCTGTCTTTTTCATCTCCCTTTGGCAAAAAGCTCTCATTGATAAACCTCAGCAGGCAACTGGGCATCCCCTCTGTTGTTTTATCCTCAGTTCACCTGTCTTGGCTTGAGCTGGCCCAAGCGCTGCTGGAAGGCGTTGGGATGATGCCATGTTTTTGCACGGATAAAGAAGACGCCGTGAGAAGATTCAATGGGAGGTCCCTTAGACAAACATATCCAAAGGCCTGGACCACTATTTCAAGGATTCATTTTGTGCACATCCTCCTTGCAGGAGAGCTCAAGGTAGCCAGGGCTGTTGACCTTCTCCAAGTCCTCATGATGAGAAGTGGTCACATCCCCAGCACTCAGCTCGGAGGCTTGCCCTGCAGGCACCTCCCTTCCCCTGACTCCACGGGTCCTCCAGCTGCCCTCCTTCTCCTCCTCTTCCCCTCTTTGGCACTGAGCTGAAACCCCCATGGGTCACAGAGTGGGCAATGAGATTAAGACTGGGATTTGTAAAGATGATGCCTTTTTAGAGAGCTTAATAGGCCAGATGCTCAGCTGAGGATCAGGCCATCTGTCCATCCAAGCCCTACCTGTACAGCAGGTTATTGCTAAGAGAGAGAGGGTGACAATTTGGGACTACAACCCCAAAACCCAGGGACACAGCATCCTCCTGACACAAAAAACTTGGAAGACAAAATGGCAGATGATGCTCCTGGCTGATATAGGCACTAGTAAGAGGGAGACAAGTCCAACTGCATGCATGGCAAAGGACTTCTTTGCTCTTCCAGAAGGTATTAAGGAGCTTGAGAGTCAGCAAAACCCATAATTATGCTCACTTTTAAATCCTTTACTCTGCCACAGTATAGTAAAGTGAGCCCCTCCCCAGAAATGAGAGTCAGGCCCAGTCTCCAAAGCCAGCTGCTGCTTTAGTGCAGTGATCTGTCTCCATACTCCCTGATAAGCAGTCTATGCCCCGTGACTTATAATAAAAGGGAACGATGGTCCCTGCACAAACCCAGAGAAGAGGTATTGATTTGCAAATAGTTTAAAAGAATATTCAAGGGTCATGAGCTGACCCTTTTTCAGCTCTGACATTTTATATCAGGGGGGATCCCATTGAGATGGGAATTCATATCCTAGACATTGTTTTGTCCTGTTTCATAAATAAGTTGAATAGCTTAATTGATTGACACCCACTGCACTTTCCCAGCTTCCTCAGGCTCAAAAGTACACTGCTGTTTTCTGCCATAAATAATATGAACTTTCAATCAGCCGCCAGGCACAAAAAGGAACTGGAAATTCTTCATACAATAGCTGCAATCTGGCATACGAGGCACTGCAGGTCTAAAGGGAGAGAGGCATTTGAGTCACCAGGTATTCTTTTTTCCTGTGGCACCACTAGCATTTTCCTACCCAAACGACCTACATCCTAAAGAAGCATCCAGGGGCCCTGCAAGGAGGAAGACCAGTTTGTCCTGGAGTTTATGTGTGGGTTACAAACTTGGTTTGCAATACTGTGAACACAACATGGAACCACATGCTGGACCATCAAGTCCAGTCCCTTGGAAATGCTGGTACATCATCCCTTCATCTCTCTTAGATTCTGATCCAACTTCATCTCAACCTGAGTGATACTATTCTCCCCCAAGCTCCCCATTTGTCCCCAGACCTCACTCCTCTGATTATTACAATTCTTCTCCTAATTTTCAATCCATGCTTATTTGTGTTTAACTGAGATCAATCTGTTCTCATATTTATTCTTTTGCTTGAATAGTTCTTTTCTTCCTTGGATATTTAGTCCCCAATGCATTTTGTTTTCATTGCTCCTCCTCAGTCTTAGTAGCACTAAGGGAAATGAGCTACACATTTTACATCTCTTATTTATAATACAATTTAGTGGCCTTTTCAGCAATTCTGGTGACTTTTGGAGAGCTCTTGGCTTAGATATAGCCCACACTTTCAAAAAACCAGATGCAAAAGGAGTGTGAAAGTGTTGAGGACTTCCTCTCAAGGAAGGAAGGTGTGGATGTAAGTGCTTACTTTCAGCTGCCCAAGTTGGAAAATGTTAGCTTCTGACCTCCCTGTGCTTTAATTTCCTCATCTGTTAAACAGAAAGAACAACACAGACCTCAAAGGGGAGTAATTAAGTTTTCCAAAGTGCTCCAAGATCTTCAAGTGAAAAGTTCAGTTCTAAATGTGAAGCTTTTTTGTCTGTTGTTCTTTACTTGTTACTTCTTAGGCAGTGCAAGCCCTGGAGTGAGGGCACTGAGCCAGACTAAAGCCAAGGGAAGTTCCTCCATTGATTACAGTGGGAACCCTTTATGCAAAAGGTTTCATAAGGGGTGACAGGCATCTGTTGCTGAGACAGAGCAACAAACACTGGGAGAGAAAGAATACTGACTGAAACCATTGCAAGGCCAAGTGAGAAGATCAGTGGTTTTTCTTTAGAAATAGCAGCAAACAGTTAAATTTATTTTTCTTGCTTTGCTTCAGCAGAAATTTCTCCAAGGATGATCACCATACACACCCTCATCTGTAATTAATAAATGTTTGGAAGGACACTTTCCCACTCAACATATGAAATTATAGATGATCCCTTAATTCCCCAGACATTTGCAAGCCTTGTCTTGTCAGAATTGAATTTACTACAGCTGATTACCCTGAGAATGCACTGACCTTCTTAGCTCCTGCTGTGGTCTTTATTTTTTCCATGGCAGATAATATGGGGACCAGAAACTGGGGACTTGGTAGTAGGGATTATGTGATACTAATGAGACAAAGCTTATTGTTGACGTTAACTGTTATTACCACTAAAAAAAGTGCACGACTCCAGACAGATGGACTTCACTTTGTTACACCAGGAGGGAGCGAATGCATTTTGACAGTAGCAGCATCTATTTAAAATCTGGACCACATCTGGTGCCTCTCTGAGGCAGACCATATCTGATCAATCAGAATTATGGCTCTACAGTCTCCAGACGAGTTAGAAGAAATTCATTATCTGTTTTGAAGCCTGCTTCTCTTTCATCTATTAAAAAAATGAATTGTCATTGGATCCATTTAGCTACTGAAAGAAAAAAAGAAAAGGACAGTAATTAAACTAACTAGCAAGCTCCACATCTGAAGATATGATTAATTCTTTGAAACACAGTGCATGTAGGTACTTGGCTCATGCTAGGCTTCAGTCAACAGTTTCTTAGCTGATGAAATAGATAGCCTAGGACTTATCTCCAATTCTGGTTAATTCATAAACTCTTGGAAATACCCACATGAATTTTCCAAACTCTGTCAGAAGTCAATATTTGTCTTTCAGTAACATTTAGCCCCTGGGCATGGGGCTTGAGAATCACCACCTTGAGGACAGCAGTGTCTCCATGGGGCCTCCTGCTCCCAAGGATGTCACCCTCTCCTCTGTATCCCCTTCTGGACCAGTGGTTTTGAATGCTGAGAACTGACACTAAATGCTGTGAATTTTTCCATGTGTGGTCTGCTGAACCCAAAAGTGGTGAGAGCCTGGGCTTACAAATAAGCAAAAATAGAATGCAAAAGGATCCTGTTCTGGATCACTTTAATTTCTTCAGTTTTTTCTGCTTACAGAGTTTCTTCTAGCCTTTGCTGATGAGCACAATCATCACACCCACTAGAACTCAGCCTCTGAAGTTATCACTGCTTCCATCCTTACCATGGTTTAAGAGCACAGTTCAGAAAGAAGCCTTGTGAAAACAATTGACTTATATCTCCCTCATTCACAACTTTTCAAACAAAACTATTATTAAAAGATAAAGCACTTCATAGGTGTTATAACTAAAGTTAGTGAAAAGGTGGGGAAAACACAGGTTTTATGTGCAAAAGTAAAACCTTGGTGGAACAATTTAAAATGCTCATCAACATTTGTGAAATATTTCTCAAAATTCTTTGTCAAACTGTTATTTTTAATTCCTGCTAATGAAACCCAGGGAAATTATCCACTTTTTTGAGTGAGGTGGAGGCAGTGACTATAACCTTCCAGAGGAGCATCAGGTGTGCAAAAGAGACGAAGGCTGGCATTAATTTCTTCTGTAGCACTGATAGCTCAGGAGCAAATGATTTTGACTGCTTGTTGATCACGTCCAGATGGGTAAAGCACAAAATGAGGTTATAATAGCTGCCTACCTCAATGTTAAACCACCCTCAAAATTAGGTGGGGCAGCTCCACAGCCATTTATCTACCATGAGTGCAGGACTGTCATGGGAAAATTGACTCAGGATAATATATATCAAAATCTCCTGCTGGCAGTAGTAACTCCTCTGGAATTTCTACAAATCATGGATGACAATTTTCTAACCAAGAAATAAAAGCTAATGGTAACTAAGGTGGAAATGATTATGTTGGATCCCTGTCTGAGTCAGTTAGAAACACATGGTATTTCAACAAAACCAGGTTCTCAAAGCTGAAACAAGTACAAGCCAGCTGTAAGGAAGGATTGAAGACTAAATGTGATGCGTGCAATGAATAGTTTAAAATTATTTAGCTAGATGTAAAAAGAACCAAATAACAACAACAAAATCAGACTAAAACTGTAAGGAAGCAAGCATGGTTCCAAAAATCTAGAATAGAAAAGGATGCAAAATAAGCAATAATAATGGATGGATGTTTAGAAGACAGATGTTGTAAACACTGAAAATACATCCTGGAGCTATACAAAATTAATAAGGAAGCAAAAGGATGCAAGAAAAAAAAATATGGACAAAAAAAAGGCAGTAAGGAGCAGATGTTTGAGTCCATTGGGACCAAGAGTAACCCTACTAATACTAAAAGCCCAAGCATAGTAAGAGCAGCAGAATAGTCAGTAATAATGCAGAAAATCAGAAGTGTTTAACAAATGTGTATCTTCCCTTCCCAGGAGTAAATCAGGACATGTTCATATCATAAGGAAAGAATGAATATTTTCTACTCAGGCCATAATTGAAATGGAAGGAAAACAGTCACTACTAAAGTAACTTTTTAACAACCAGATACGTGGCACCAGGACTACTAAAAGTGCAGGATAGGAAGTTCCTCTGGGTGCTGCTTTTAGTAACTCAGGCCCAGCAGTGGCAGAAACATGAGAAAAAGCAAATACTATTGCAATGTTTGGACAGGGTGAAGGAAATGATCAAATAAGTATAAATCTGTCAGCCTGGCACTCACTAAGGGTTGCAATAACAGAAAATTTTTACAAGATTTAACTACTAAAGTTTTCAAGGAGGCACTCTAAATATTTTGCAATTTATGGAAAACAGAGCTTCTAAAAGTTGCTGTTATAATCCCTGCCAAAGAAAAAGACAGATAAGACCTGTTGATTTTACTTGTTCTCATCTCCAGAAAAGATGGGAAATATTCCATGTGTTCACCAAGTAAGAAATATTTGGGATTTAGAAGAATGTGACACAAAATGCAGACTTACTTTCTTTGAAAAATATTTGTTATCTGTATTAGAGGGATGAAGGAGGTCCTCATTAGTGCTTATATAATTTGACCTAATTTTTAATTTAAAATTACCAGCTGTAATCTGTAAAATTTTTATTTAGTTGTGGTGATGATGCAACAGTTTTTTGTCAATATTCTGTTTTAAGAATGATTTAAGGGTTTAAGGCAGTGCAATCCAAAACACCTACAGACACCTAGAGCTGATACAAAATACTCTTCTCTCTATTGTTACATAGGTTTCAGTAATTAACCTCTGATATTAAAAAAAATAAATAAAGAATTGTGAAAGAAGTGGAAGAGAAACTGTCAATTCCACTAATTTCCACCCAAGTCAGAAACAGGCATGAAGCATAGTCTCCAAAAATAACTGAAACGCTTCCTCTATTTTTTTCCTTTTAAATCTGTCATTTCTGTGCTGAAATAAGGCATATCAATTCCTTGAGGTGAAGAGATAAATTCCCTTTTTGTCCTGAACTTTCTGAAATAATCCCCACTCCCAGATGGAGCGTGCAATGGCAGGTTACCGAGTTCAGGGAATGACTGTGGCTCGTGCTGCCGATCGCTTTGTGCAGCAATTTCTGCATTTCCCAACAGCCCTTTCACCATATGGAGATCAAACCCACTTTCAATCTCTGAACCATCACACCTGCTTCAAAACTGTCTGAGACTTGAGGGGTGGGATTGGGATCCACGATTAGGAGATGAGAGCACAGCAAAGAGCCCAAATTTCCATTGTGGTCAGTGGAAATGGAATCAACACAGCCTGAGAGATCTGGAGAGCAATTTTCCTGTAGAATGCACTCACTCTTATCAGCAGGTTAAATTCCACAAAAGTCTCTTTAACATCTAATTTTTTCAGAGAAATTGATCCAATGTTTTCAGCAGGAAAACAGAACCCTCTTTTCCAAGGCAATACTTCAATCTATGTTTCTCTCTAATGAAATTTCTCCCTAGGGCCATAGAGAAGGCATTGCTCACTGCTTTAAAGGAAATGTTCTTTTAAAGACCCCATAGTTCCTCAGCTTTTCTAAATTCCTCTGCTTCACAGCCCTGTACTCTCAAATCTTGATGTCTCATGGGTGCAGCTACACCAAGGTTTTCGCAAGTACCATTCAAGAATTAGCAAAACCAAAGCTTTGCATTGATATCAGTCTGCTTTTGGCTCTCTATGAGAATTCATCCTTACTTCTAGATGTGCCCGTTGACTCTCTTGAAGGAAGGAAAAGGACAGCCTTCTCCCAAATGCTGTGTGCGCCATTCCACCTCCGGCTGGGAAATAACAGCATTGGAGCCAGGCTTGCAGGGGTTGTAAATGCCCTGTACCAAGACTGCCCTGCTCAGACAGACAAAGCACAGCCGCCCCTGCCCTGCAGCAGAGAGCTTGGGCATGACAGCAGTTTTTGCTCAGGTCACCCTGAGCCATAACCTTCGGTGTGAACTCCCCCACTTTCAGCAGGGTGGGAGGTGCAGGGCATGAGAACGCCTGAGGGAAGGAGGAATATTTGCACCACATCTCTGATCATCAAGATAGGCTGCCAGGAGACTGTTTGTGGGTACTCGGTTATCGCATTAGGATTTGCAATATTCCAAAATACGGTATAAAAAAGGACCCCAAACTGAGACAATGCCCCACAGCACCAGCTCTGATGGTAGAAACAGATTTTCCACACCTGCTGACTTCACACCCAAACCCACATCTGTTTAATAAACAGTAGCAGGAATAAAAAATACCAGCTCTGGAGTTTCATCAGCAATTACAGTAAACTTGTTATTATGTCAACAATAAGCTATTTCTGCTTGATGACTGTCACGCACATTCACATGAGAATGTTTCTGAGTTGTTCTTATCTGGGACAAGGGCATGATACAGGTGTAATTTTAAAAGCACTCAGACAACCTGACATGGATTGCTTTAAAAAGACTCTCATGGTGGAACCCAGACACAAAGTTATCTTGCTCATACGTGTGGTATCAGCACATTTTCATCCCTGATTGCGTTTGAATTTTAAAGTTAATTACATTAAGTTAGACAAGATGAAGAGATTTTTAAGTGTGCTGACAGTCTTTTTGCTATGCAAGCCATGACAAATGCCAGTGATTAGCACCCTACAATCTCCTGATCTTCATCCCTAACATTTTTCTTCGAAGTCTTATATTTCAGATTCTTAGGTATTCTACAGAGCCCTACCTAATCTTCCCGTTTTAATGTTGTTCACTCACCTTCCACACATGCCAAGCATTACAATGCTTGTTGACTTACTTAGCAATGCAGCCTTGCAAGACTCCAACACACTTGTCATAACGAGGTTTAAAATGAAAATACTCCACAGAAGAAAAAAGAAAACACTTCTTTTTCTTTTTCCTTTCATTTCACTGAAATACTGCATTTTAATTTGTTTACTAAAAAAAATATTAAACACAGAATGTTAACTGTTTTTATGGCTCTTACAAGAACAAACATTAAAGCAAGACGCTGAGCTAGACCGAGAGTGCAACAAAGCATTATAGTCCTAATTCCTAAAACCAAGTAAAAATTCAAAATCATGGCAGGAGTCAAGGTTCCTCCAGCTGATTATTACAGATTTCAGTAATCTGAGGACTTTAATGGACCTAGCCCAAATCCTTCAGCTGTTAAATCAGCCTACAAAAGAGAACCCCTTTGCTGGGGTCCCCACTGAAGCACTGTCTGCCATCAGCTGCGGACAGGTCCTGCTGGGTCCCAGCACTGCTGGGACATGCTCCCCTTTCAAAGCCAGCCAAATCCATTTGTGTCACACGCTCTGCCTGCCCAGGACCTTCCCCTTTCTGCCCCTGTGCCCATTTGGCAGGGCCCCCAGCCCTTCCTCCAGCCCATGCTCCTGTCACACACACAGATTGCAGCCTGAGCACCGTTTTGGCACCTCAAACGCACAACACCTGTTTTGAAGGTTAACAGATAGTGACAAGTATAATCACAGCTTCTGCTGAAGTTTTAGCCTGCCAGACAGCCAATTGTGCTATTATTTTCAATAGTTTTTTCTCCCCGCACACATAACCCATCACTTTTGCAAGGCAATGCCACTGGCAGCTGCAACATGCTCTGTTTTGGAAAGGTGGTCACCTTTCCTTAGACTCCTTCCTGATGGCCAGAAGCTCTCAATGCCATGCCCCACCAAGTCATGGCATTTCTCTGTGATGTTACTCCTCAAAGGTCACGGTACAAGGATGCTCCAGCAGCTTTTCCCACCTTATGACCATCAGGTGAGGTCATGCCTAGAGCGCTGTCCTCACATTTCACATTTTGGGGCTCTGGGGTCCGTGGCCAAGAGCAGTCACGAGCTGCCCCAGTTGTGGTTGCACTGCAGGACTGGGATTGGAGCCGAGGTCACTGCCAGGGCAAGAAGGGGAGGCTCATATATCCTTGTCTAAAGGTTCCCACGACCAGAAAGTTCCTCATAATCTCAGCGCAGGGGGCTTTCATTTGTCAGTGAGCATGCTTTGACAGAGGTCTTCTCCCCAGGCAGGCAGCTGGGCTCGTCTCTTGTGCAGGGAGGAAGAGAGGGAAAAGAGACTTAAAAAATGGGAGAGTCGTAACACCCCCAGCTCCCCCCAGCTCCTACAATGCACAGTTCACTGGCGTTCAGTCCTGCAGCCTCAGTGAGGACACAACTCCTGGCCACTACAGTGTGAACAAAAACACTGTCCTAAACCTTCATATTTTCAGCATTAGGTTTCCAAAAAACGTCAGACCAGAAGCAATTATTCATTTTTCAGTGCACCATTTTGATTTCATCTTGGCACAGAAAAGAGAGACCAAGCGTTCCCTTTCTTTCCTGGAAGAAGGTCTAAAGATACCTGCAACAATTCCAAGGTCCATTTCAAGGTCCATCTCTATTGCAAGCCCTGCTGACCTAAGCTGAGCAGCATGGACACGAGGTAATGTTTCCCCTGTAACTTTCTGGCAAAATACCAGTTTGGGGGAATTGACAATTTCCCTGCAGACAGGACTCTGATGGCAGCACAGTTTCCAGTGGCCTCCCTCACTTGCTCTGAGTTAAGGAAGGTCATAGGCCTGCACAGAGGGGGTAGTCGTGGGGGACCTGGAGTCATCAGATGCCAAAACCTTGTGCCAGCTTTTCCTGACCTAAGGTTGTACTGGGGGTACTTGGAGGCATCATATCCCAGAAGACAAACAGAGGGGCTTGGCATGGGAAGTGGAGCTGAGGAGATAAACAGCTGTCAACAACAAGCCCAGATGCCATCTGTCCTGTGCAGTGAGAGGGCAAGGAGAACAGGAAGGTGGGATCATTTCCTGTGCATTCCAGAGTGGCCTCATGGTACAAATTGGCTTCAAGAGATGGGAGATCAGCCTGTCTTACCTGGTGTATCTCCTACCTGGACCATGGGGTGGGAGGGGAGTCATGGACATGATCAACATTGCAGATGGTGGTTGCCTGACAGGGAGGTTCACAGCACTTCATGATCCACCTGCTTCTGGTGTGGGACTTACACCCCTCCACATGCTAAAATGTTGGCGACTGTTGTGGGTTCTTTAGTGGATACTGTGGATGAAGAAACAGAACAGCTCAGCAAAACAGTGCAGGAGAGAAGAGGTTATTTAAAGGGTGTTTGCCCAGGCTCTGCACCAGCAATGCTGTGTTTGGAGGCTGACAACCCTACTGGGGGGAGCAGTACGAGGTGAGGAGTTAAGTGCCAAGTTCTCATCAGCCTTTTCCAACCACAACACTGCAACTAAATTTAAACAAAATCTGTTCCCGTCCGTTCTGCCTGCCGTGCTCTTCCCTGTCACACACAAGGCGACCTGAATTTGATACACCCCCCAGGCATTCATTTATTTATTTTCAACCTGTTCACCTGGTGACTACCCACCCCTCCAGAACACCCCATGACCTCTGAAGCAGACAGTGTGCCAGGGGCACCCCACTGCATTGGAACAGACAGAAAAATGCAATAAATTTGCTAATAAGGTGCACTCACAATCTCCAGGAATTGTTAAGGGCCTGCAAGTTGTCCAGCTCTCAGGTAGTTTGGGTAACCATGGAGTACCATCTCCACTAAAAGTAAGGCTTACACTTAAAGCAAAGCTGTTCCCAAAGAGAGGATGACTTCACAAACTTTATTTTTTACTGAGTGCAGATCTCCTTTGCAAATGCTTTTCCTTTTTCTGAGAGACAGAGAAAATGCCTGCTCAGACTTCCTGTGTCCTCAGCTGCAGGACAGGTCAGTGAAGAGCAATGAAACAACCTGTCAGCTGAGCCTGTGCTCTTAAATTCAAACCATCGATGCCACACAAGTTTTCCCCGTATCATATAATCAAATAAAACCAAAATTTCCATTCCTTTTCCATCCTGCACTAATGCCACTGGAATGACATATAGGATAACACCAGGAAAGTTACTGCTGCAAAGTAAGGGTTTAGTTTGCACACTGTATGAGCTGGGAGTTATTACCCATTTAATACACTTCTTTTGTCATGTATCAGAAGCAGAGCTTTTAAGAAAAATCTGTTTACATACTGCCTATAACTAACACTGCCAGTTAAAGTATTGTGTGGTATATTGTTAATAGGATACCAGAAAAGCCCAAAACAGGAACAACACTGTTAACAAAAACAGAGCATGTCCTCAGCAGAAGAAAGAGACACCTATATTCCACAGTGGTATCCAAAATTTTCCCATTTGGCAAAGACAAAATATTATCCTGAACACAGCACTTTTGAATGAAATACAAGATGGGTGGGTGGAAATACCAGACCCTTTTATTTTTTCTTAAAAGAATTCTGAAAGGAAATAATAATTTATGAAATCTTTCTTACTGGTAAAAAAAATAAGGCAAGACAAGACAAGGTGGAAAGGAAAGGAAAGGAAAGGAAAGGAAAGGAAAGGAAAGGAAAGGAAAGGAAAGGACAGTAAAGGAAAAGTAATCAATAAAAAGCCAGCCAAAGAAGTTTTTGTAAATGGAAAGGAAAGGAAAGGAAAGGAAAGGAAAGGAAAGGAAAGGAAAGGAAAGGAAAGGAAAGGAAAGGAAAGGACAACAAAAAAATCCTAGCTACTTATGATCCTGCCAAAGCAGTTTTTGTAATTACTAACCCAGGAGAGACCTTGGCTATGAGTTGGGTTTCCCAGTGTTTTAGTAATTAAAGTAATACAGAACAACATTAAAGAACTTGTTTGTTTTGCCACAGTCAGTTATGACATGACATGGGACTTGTGACCAAACTACCAGGGCTTTCTTAAGTCTGTTATGCTGGGATTTGGTTTTTATCAAGTAACTCTGCAAAATCTGCACGTGCTCTCCAAACAAAACCAAGGCTGTGAGCACTCAGTGACACTGAGCACAATCCACCTGATGTGCCCAACAGCTCCCAAACACACACCTGGCCCAATCCCTTCCCCAAAGATGACATGAGGACTCATCTGTTTTAGCTGTTTACATTAAAAATAAAGAGGATATTTGCTTTTCCATAACTTTCCTTTAGAATCTACATAGTCTCATAAACAACAATGGTGGGCTCTGGGAGGATTTTAAAAAATCTCTTCCTGCTTTGAAAATCAGAAGTGAGATTCTTAGGCACTACACAGGCAAGTGTGCAGAGAATCACTCTGATAGCTGGACCCAACCTCTTAGCTCTTATCAGCTAAATAACTACTGATTAATGCTGGTTAATTAATGCTGAACCACTCTGTGTCAACCTACAAATGATCTACAGGAGCTACACAAGACACATGACCAAAGCCTTCACTCCAGGATAATCTGGAAGAAGGCTCATATTTCTGATTCAATATCTGTTTTTGCCACAGAGGATTAATGATTTCTGCAATGCAGACTTGGAGACAGCTCTGCTGATGGTAACTTGTCAACAAGGGCAACGGCATTAGATTTTCAGTCTCTGTGTATGGAAATGTGGATGGATTTCTGGGCTGCTGCTCAAGCCCAAATACCAGCTCTGCACTGTGTTCTGAGCACCAGATAAATAAAGCCACCTACATCACTTTTGAATAACTAGAAATGGTGGACAAGAGGGAGCACCTCCTCAGGCCTTCAGGCAAGGGCCATAGCTGAGCTGAGAGCAGAGACTGCTCCCTGACACATGGCTGAGAGCACTCCCACACCACTGAGTCATTCCCTAGCACCAGGAAAGTGGAATCCATCCCTGGGGACTTCTCAGGACGGGGTGACCCCAGCATGGGAGGCAGCAGAGGGACAGGATCCACTTCCTTGACTCATCCCTGCATAGCACCTTGCACCACAGAGCAACAGTGTGGGAGACACCAGCCTTGTTCTGAAGCGGAGCATCTTCCCCAGTCCCAGCCACAACTCTGCAGTGCCAGGGCTGCCCACAGCCACTCGCCACAAGGACACCTCCTATACATTCATTTTAAATATAGAGAGGTGATCCACTCCCCCGCCACCGTGCGGCTCAGTGATGCTTAGCCAATTAGATTGATCCGAGTGTCCTAAGTGGGATATAGTCAGCATTTAAGTAGATCATTGGCAAAAATAGAAAATCAGAGGGACCTAGGAGCTATTTTGGTCTAGCCTTTGACTGTAAATCGTGTGGCTGATAGCTGAGATGACTGGCTCCATTACAAGTAAAAGCTCCATCTAGAGTAAACAGATGAACTGACTCAAATAGACCAGCTTCTGTTTTTACATTTTTAAAAGCCTTTTCCTATGAGAAGTACTCTTAACAAGGACTGCAATGCCTTATCCCAAGGTCCCTTACAAGTGAAACAATTAACCCCTACTCTCACCAAATACCTTCTCTTTCTCAAGTGTATCCAGTTGTTGATGTACACAACCATTTTTAGATGATGCCTTTTCATTCACAACAACAATATCCATATATGAAAGTACAGCTCATATCTCCTAGTGCTATCAGAGAATTTAGTTTCCAGTAGACGAGATTGCTGCATGAAACCATGTTTGGGAATGCAATATCCAGCCTCTGATCTTTGACTGCTTTAATATTGGCTTCCCACTGTAGGATTTGAGAAATGTTAATGGTCTCTTTTTTTGAACAGCCAACACCTGTGAGAGGGAGGGAAGTGGTATTATCTCTGTTTTACTGAGGATCCCTGTTAGCAGAAACAAGCAAAGGTCAAGGTTATCCACAATGTCTACAGCCCAGCCAGAAATAGTTCTTCTGGGTTCTACTGAGGGTATCAAAAAGGTAAGAAAGTTGGTCAAAATATTTCTTGGAAACCAAACTTACCCTGACAGTAGAGGAATGCTTAATCCAGAAAAAAAAAAAAAA
>VYZR01110881.1:14750-26010 GCA_013400675.1 Oxylabes madagascariensis | reverse complement strand
ACTGGCCAAGAGAAAGTCATGTTTGACAAACCTGACAACATTTTACCATGAAATGACTGGCTTGGTAGTTGAGGGGAGAATCGTGGATGTTGTCTATCTTCAGTGAGGCTTTTGACATGCTTTCCATAGAGGAGTTGATGAAGTAAAGATGCTAAGGTGGGTTGAAAATTGGCTACATGGCTGGGCCATGATCAATTGGTAGATCCAGTTGGAGGCTAATGACTAGCAGCGTACCCCAGGAGTGAATACTGGGTCCAATCCTGTTTAACATCAACATATGATCTGGATGATGGGANTGCAGCCTGATGAGATCAATAGGAATCTCAGTTACATATCCTCCTTTGCAGAATACTCACTCAAGGGTTAAGCACAACTTAAAGCACCTAAAGAAAGCTTTAACAAGTGTAAGCAAGGCACAGTCCTAGGTGAGTCCCTTGCTAAAGGAGGAAATTTCACTCCAAGGAGAATCCTCTTATACTATAACACTTTCTAACTCAGGGGAAAAACCAAACCTGTGAGTGATTCCTAAAAATTTGCATTCACACATGGGTAAAAATACAATGAATTTGGAATGAACCATCTGAAATTATTTTCGAGCCCACTTGGCAAGCAAAAGAGTGTTTTTTTCCCAAGGCATTTTATTGAAGGAAACATTCACTGGCCTTTTATCCTTTAAAGTCTGGTATTTACAAGGGAAGCTGCTGGCTGTCTAATTGCAGCTCACAAAAGCCAGGGGCCAAGAGGGAGCTGCATGTGGACCTCATGTTGCAATTAATCAGTGAAGTTCATCTGGCAGACCACAAGTGTGTACAACACAGCACAGACCTGCACATATTCAGGTCAGTTGTTCAGGGATCACTGATTCCTTGATGCACAGTAGTGTTCAGGTTAGGACTACTGTACCCCAGCTTAGCTATTACATTCTCCCACACTACTGTAAGCACTCATGACAAGAAGTAGACAAACATTGTCAAAGTCAATCAATAACTTCACTCCACAAATTAGTGTCACAGAGTAACAATATGACTATTTTCAGCAGGGTGCACCAAAAAGATGCATAAAAGAAAGATTAGTCAAAGGCTGCAGTAACTGAGCAATGGATGCTGCATTTGCAACCATTCTGGCACTCTAAACTAAAATTTATTTCTAGATGAGTTGTCTTGACTTCATCCCTGAGAAAACAAGCTGTAAGAGTTTGAGGAACTATTGTCCTTCTGGACTAGACACATAAAGTAGATTTGTGTTCATTATCTCAGGCATAATCCTACAATTTTGTGAATTCTGAAATGATATCTAATTAAAGATTATTCATGAGCTGGAAAAAGGGGAACATTGCATGACCAAATCCTATCAAATTTGCAGGCAGACTTCTTCCTTCCTACATTTTAATGTAACAAGTGAGTATCTATTATTAAGAACTTCAATATAGAAGGGTTCATATGGCACAGCACTGATCTGCACATGGTATGAACTACTACAGAAAGCACCTGTTGTGTAAGTGGCACAATTAAACAAAAGAATGAGTGGAAATTATCCTCCCACATCAAGAAAAGAGTGCTGAGGTTAATAAGATGGAAAAAATGTATGAAATCTATTCAAGTTAAAGGCATTCTATAATTAGAATATTTCCTGCTGCATTATTCATTATAATAGAATTAATGGGGAAGAAATGCAGATTTATCTAGATGAAAAAATCATTTTGATTCATTTCTGTATCCATATAAATTATATGACCTATGAATTAGCTAATAATCTATTACTTATCATAGCAGTAGTATTACTCCAGTGCCAGGGTTCTGAGGGCATCACCAGTCCTGATTATCCCTGTCCAGCTGGGCTTTGGGGCTGCATTTACCATGCCTACAGCCTAGGATCCAATTTCAGTGTCCTAGGATTTCCCTCATCCTGTCCACAGGCCAGTGTCTGAACAGGAAATTCCTAGTGACTGGATAGTACCCCAAATTCAGCTGCTTTGACTTGTGTCCCTTCTTTCTGCCTCACATGAAGGATTTCAGTCCTCCTACTGCTGTAAGAGATTTCTTTAGCACATCTATTTAGCTAAATGAAATCTCTGACTACTTTTGTATCTATTTTTTTTTCTGAATTCCACTCTCATCAGCCATATTACAGCATTACTGCGCAGCTGGCACAAAGACTGTAATGATGTTCTGCAGTGAGTTTAACATTTTTGCTTCCTTCTCAGCATGACAAATTCTGCATTTCTTTCCCCTGTATTTGTAATGAACAGTCATACACACATGGTCTGCACAAAAAGGGAAGGGAAAGGGTGTGTGGAGCTGCGGTGGCAAAATTCTGAGTCTAAACTGTGTTCACAGTGTCATGGGGATTTCTGAAGCCATACTCGGAGCAGAAAGAGAGTTTCTGCATTCCCCCTCTAAGAGTTCATGAAGTTCAGAGAAACAGCATGAACCAACAAACTGCTTCGTTTGCATTGCCTGCCTAATAGCTAAGAGCCCGGTTTAGATTACTTACAGAAATTGTCATGGTGATTTGTGGGTAGGGATTCTCTGATTTGGATCTTGCAATCTGGTACCACTGCAGAAGTGGTATGAATCTGACCTTGATTAATATCTGACGAGAGTATCTGATCTGGAAACCTTTGGGCACGTAGGAGATTGCTCCTCCTACATCTGTTGGGCCACCTGTGTCAGTCTTTATTTGCTCCTAGTCTGAATTAAAAGCTGGTCTCTCCAGCAGCAAGGTTGAGTGTGTATTAGTAATAGACAGCTTGCTCTGTACACAATATATACACATATATACACAGCTGGCCACACAGCCAGCACAGGTGCACCCACAGAGCACTCACGAACACAGGCAGTACCAGCCCCTCTGGCTGAGCAGGAGGCCAGTACTGAGCGTCATTAATGACCCTCCACCCTGCTCAGCTGGAATATATGTACGTATGTACGTATATACGAAAAAATACTCCATATATATGTTTGTCCATGTTTGTTTATATGTACAGTATAGATCACTGCATCTAGACTTAGGTTTCTGGTATGCCCAGAAGCTGTACCTGCAACCCAGTCTCCTCAGTGAATGGCATGTAGGGAACATACAAAGTCCACTCTCTTTGCTGATAAGGATTATCTTACTCTGCCACATCTGCAAACACTCAAAGCCACACTGGCTGGGACTCTTCTGATTCCCAACAGCAACCTTCAACCCCATGATCTTACTCTTAGAGAATTCTTGAAACCCAGGCCACTTCACCTACTCACCAGCTCACCTGGCTTGCTCTTCACCAGTGCCCTCACATTTGTACGCCTGTGTTGACTCCAGGAATTGCATTACAGGCGCACACGGCTTTGACCCCTGGAACCACCCTGGTGCCTGTCACTAGGTCTCACTCACTCAAGTCTCTCTGACTGCTGACACCATGGACACATAGGTCATCTGGACCTATGTTTTGACTTCACTTGCTGGCACTCAGATCCCTCATAAACACATACACACATGGACTTAAGAGCCTATTACTGGAAAAATAACTGCAAGTAGAACCTAAGGAGAAGACAGGACAGACTGCAGTGGTCAGGTGCAGGATGTCTCTAGATTGTACAGAAAAGACCCTACTTACACATGACTGGGCCTTTCTATTTCCTTATCTCTTAATTTTCCCACCATAGTTCCTTCCACAAACTGTTTTGGTTTGTTTTTCACAAAATGGTTTGGCCCGATAATGGTTTGCTCCATGGTTGCTTGCCCTGTCAATCTACTGGCACTCTCTCTCTCTCCCTGTCAATCTATGGTTATGCATTCCCCTGGTTCTAGAATTTTCTAAGTTACTCAAAGCCCCATTGGATCCTCTGAGTTGTACCCTCCCCTTTTGTTCTGTTACTGGATGTTCACTCTGTCATGTATTCCCTTGATCCTCCTCTCTTTCTTCCCCATTGGCCAAGATTTTGTCCCCTCCCCTATACCCCCTCAATTTATAAGCCCATGTTCCCCTGTCACATGGGTGTATTGTGCCTTGTCTCCCTTCTGGAATGAACCCTCCTGGAGACACAAGACCTTGGACCTCCCCTCATTCTTTGCCTCTACCTCGACATGTGCGGCTACCCACTGTGGGGCTCTGCTCCACAGAGACACTGCCTGGGTGCCGTGTTCCTGGGTTCTGTGTCCCTGGGTGCCGTGCTCCTGGGTGCTGTCCCCTGCTGTGCGCTGTGCCAGAGAGCAAGCTAGCCCAGGCTGGGTGGTTTTCACCACAGGCACTGCGTCAACAAACCATGTAGATCCTTCCCTTATGTCACCTTTGGCTCGTCCCACATACATCCCATAAAAACTCATGTAATCCCAAAATTCTGTTCTCCTGCAACCTATATTGTGTCTGACACCTACAGGCAATAACCATCACTTGGTCCAAAAAGGTGTTGCAGAGGGTTGCTCCCATTATCTTGGTGGGTTTTACACCTGAACAATGGATCTGCTGGTCCTGGAAAAGTCCTGTGAGGAGTCTGGCCTTTTCAGAAGTCTGTAGTTTGGGTTCCTTCACCTTTCATCCTGTCTGTGTGCTACCCTTGTACCTGTGGAGATGGGCCTTTGATGGTCTGGTGGTCCTCCTCTGATAAGCTTGAGAGCAGCCAGGAGAGGTTAGCAGTTAATTTATCCCACTGTCACTGCTTCTTGTCTACTCAATTTGTGTGTGCAGAAGAGTTGCTTATCACTTCTCCTAACAATATCCTTCACTAGGACTCTAGCATTTGAATATGAAATCTTGTTTATTACACCAGATTTAATGACATATGCTGTTTCTGCTATAGACTTATTTTAGAAGTTCAAGTCCCTGTGTTGTCTTTGCAGAGTGCATCTGTAAAGACATGGCTCATCTACTATGTTTTCAAATCACTTTGTGTCACCTAAGATTCAGAGAGGCATTCTACGTGAGCATAATACGGAACAGTTTTAATTGAGGAATTAATTAGCAAAGGATCATTAATTAAATCTTTATTTCTTTAGGACTATTTGAGAGTATTAAGAACTACACTTGGGGAAAATATGTTCTGGAGAATAAATCCTATCTTCATCTTATTTTATCTTTTGAGTTTTATATATTGCAGAATAAAATTCAAAGACTACAGACACTTTTTTTCCAACACAATGCTTTGCTTTTGGAGAGGTTTCATTCTGAGTGTAGAATTACTGAATCATTGTAGAATAATGCATTTTTCTATGCTGCCAATAGACAAAGACTGATAACTTGCCTAGGTTTTCTGAATTGCTCCCTGGAGGTACCTAATTTTCCTTACTGAGTGTAAGGCATTACTGCCTGCTACGAGAACTATGACTTTACCAAGTAGGACAGACTCTGCTGCCTAGGAATTCCAATACACCAGTTAGGCACCCATAATACAGCATCTGACTTCAATTCAAAATAAATAGCACCTACCCTGAGCTTCCTGAGCCAGGAAAAATAAAAAATCCATTACATTACTCACTCTTTTACAGTTGAAGCTTTACAGTCTTCAAATTCCAGAAATATTCCAATGTTTTCTGATGATGAAATTGCTTCTTCAAAAGTTGCATAAATTTCAAGTGTAGTCTTCAATGCAATAAAGGGGAAGTTCAATTCAATTGAAGATTTCTATTGATTTGGATAGATTTTTGGGAAAAAAAGTTAATAAAATCAGAATTTATGGAAAGTTCATGAAAAAAAACAAAAAACCTCCACTCCCCAAAATTTCTACAGTCTTGTGCCTGTAGTGAGAGAAATATTCCCCAGGTTAATGATATTTTTTTCTTATATTATTGTCACATCCCACTCCTTAGAGGAATGAAGCATCCAAGATTCATAAAAACCCATGGCAGAAGAGGAATGACAAATGTCAGAGGCCTAAAAAATCTTGCAAATTTTTTTAGTAAATTATACACTTGTCATTGAAATTCGTACAAGTTAGTCTCTTATCATCTAGTACTAAGAGAAATATTAGGAAAAAAAGATAAGGGACAGATATTAAAAGGAGGCAGAGAGAGAGAAAGAGGAAANAGTCTTCAATGCAATAAAGGGGAAGTTCAATTCAATTGAAGATTTCTATTGATTTGGATAGATTTTTGGGAAAAAAAGTTAATAAAATCAGAATTTATGGAAAGTTCATGAAAAAAAACAAAAAACCTCCACTCCCCAAAATTTCTACAGTCTTGTGCCTGTAGTGAGAGAAATATTCCCCAGGTTAATGATATTTTTTTCTTATATTATTGTCACATCCCACTCCTTAGAGGAATGAAGCATCCAAGATCCATGGCAGAAGAGGAATGACAAATGTCAGAGGCCTAAAAAATCTTGCAAATTTTTTTAGTAAATTATACACTTGTCATTGAAATTCGTACAAGTTAGTCTCTTATCACCTAGTACTAAGAGAAATATTAGGAAAAAAGATAAGGGACAGATATTAAAAGGAGGCAGAGAGAGAGAAAGAGGAAAGGAGATCATCAGTTCTGGGTACAATGTTGATCTAGCCAACAGGGTGTCCAGGGTCCTGGGGGTCACCACCCAGGCTTTGTGAGGATGCCTTTTTAAGGATAGGTTTTCCCTGTCCCAGGGTTAAGGTTCTCACCTGCTATGCAACAGTTAGCATGCGCTGTCAATTCCTCTAGACCTTTCTGGAAACTGATAGAAGGGCTTTGGGAATCTTTGGTGCTCTTGTTTCCTCCTTTACTGGTCTTGCCTGCTATCTGACTCTTTCCTGATCTTGCAATGTACTTTGTTGTGCTTATCTCCAGGAGCCAGGACAGGCCACTTGCCGCAGGAGAGCGCTGCCCCACCTCCATATGGCCCCCTTCTCCAGCCATATCCTGTTCTTTCCTGCCTGTTTCCATAGCATGTTCTTATGCAACAGTCCTTGGTTGATTCCACAGCTATTGGTGTTGGAGACACACACATTAGCTCCTTGTCTTCTGGGCTTCTACAATTATGCAAGTGGAAGTGAACAGTATTTTATGTCACAAATCCACAGATTTTACAAAACTGCATATCCATTGTTGCTATTGTGACCATAAATGCTGAGTAAGTGATACACACTTCTGAAGACCTGACAAAAACTTCCCACAAGTGTCTTAGTATCCCTTGGGAAAAGTATCAAGTCAAACCTGAATGTATGTAATATATTATAAAACATATCTACATGATATCAGTTCATAATCTTTTTCTCCACTGTACCAAAGCCATAATAGATTTTTCGGAGTCTACTCCAGAGAAACTTTCATTTAATCATCCACATTAACTAGAGTAATTACAATATTCAGTACCTGACACTTCTAGACCTCCAAATACAATTACCTTGAAGTGTTATTTGTACTGGCATCTTAGTATTCAGAAAATGCTGTGCAATTTCTGCCAAACTCCTGAGAGTCGATAGCTGTAATGTCTTTTATCTGACTTCTACTTTCTTTCAATAAAGAAAGCGGGGGAGTATTTTCTTTGAGATGTGTAAACCTATCAAAACAGATAACATGTAAGCAACAGAGCACTAACACTAATAAAAATCAGAGGCTGTGTGATCAAAATTTGTCAGACATCAATCTATCGTGTACATTACTTGTTGCAGAAAAATATCTCAGGTTAATAATTGCTTCTGATTGTAAGAGTAGGATATTACATTGAACATTGAGGAACATTGAAATGTTGAGTTATTGACAATAATTCTGAGGTAACACAGATACTTTCAATATCAATGTTTACAGGATACAAATAGGTATCTATGTTTGAAATGCAGTTACCAATACATTAATTTAATCATGATGTTTTTCACTCCTACTGTTCAGTTGCTTCTAGACTGAAGCATTATGATATTTAAACTGACGAGTCTTTTGTGTTGTGCCTATTTCCAGATAGAATGCTGTAGTGAAAATTTTTAGGGTTGTTCTGTTTTAGAGGAATACCTGGAGAGTTTGTTCACTTACTAAATGGCTAAATGTTCACACTAAAATGGCTAATTGGGGACTGCAGATAGGACAGCACAGTCTTATCTCCTCAAAATCTCAGCTGTTTTAGCTGAGTTAAATCACATTTTTCACTTTGCAATTCCCACTATTAACTTTCCCTTTCTCCTATGCCTTCACTCCATTTTGTAGCTCAGTCCACATTTTATGAGGGAATTAAACATTCTTCCACAACTTTCTCGGAGACTTTTAAGGTTTAGTCATAATATATCATTTAATGGTTGTTCATGGGACGACAAATTAATTATGTGATATTGTAGCGACAACAAGTTCTTTTTTTCAGATGTTCAGAAGAGACTTAGATGACATAACTTCTTTTGTGGTTAACTTCCAAACTATTCTGCACTACTGTTATATGTTACACTGGGATTACAACTAGGAGTGACAGGCTAGAAAGGAAATCTAATCCTCTCTTAGAAGAAATGTGGATTTTCAAACCAGAGATTAGGCCTGGATTTAGGACATCCTTCTTGGGTAATGGAATGAGGCAGAAGCTGACATGGCCCGCAGGTCTTACCGGAGAGCCCTTTCAGCTAGCTCAGCTGTGGCACAGACCGTGCCGTGTCGTGACAGGAGAGCTGCCCCCAGGCCCTCTGTGGCTCAGGTAGCAGTCCAGAGCAGGCAGGCTCTCTGCTCTCTGCCAGCAGGCCAGCTGTCACCAGTTGTTAAAATGTGCCAAGGATCAGCAGCGAGGAAGGGAGAAGAGACCTCACGTATGGGTTCTAAGGAGTTTATTTTCCCAACACGGTCAGTGGCATGAGGGCCCCCCAAAGGGGTTTATCTCCCTGAAGGGACCAGTGACGTGAGGCACCGAGACCAGCTCAGTCAGAACTTATATACAGGGATGGGTACAGGAGGTGATACGATCTTTCAACCAACAAATTCCACATAGGGGAGGAACATAAGGCGGGGAGTACAGTACATAATTCAAAGGGGTAAACAAGGGGAGGGGAACAATACAAACTAACAAATAGGGCATCAAACACAACGAGACAGGCAGGGAACTTTCTAGATTCAGGGGATAGACAAGATTGACAAAGGGCATTCCATAAAGAGGGGTAGGTCTAAGGGAGGATTGACAATCATGTGGGAAAATACAATCTGGGCTAAACTAACAGTGTAAAGGGAGTAGGAGGTACAAACTGAAGATAGACCAAACCACTGGGAATAAAACACAATAAAACACAGAAAAAACACAATCAAACACACTGCAACAAGAAGCCTTGATGAGAATGACACTGGGAATTTGCCAGTACCAGTGTGATATACGTTTACATAAATTTGTATGTGCTTTAAATGAGAGGTATAATATCAATTGCTTTCAATTTTGCAATGTTTTCAGACTTTTATTTTCATTGTCCACCTTATATGGGGAAGATGCATCAGGGGTGAGTAGAAAACAAAAATGAATTATGGAAATGGCATATGAGTTTTTAGAAACTGAAGTGTTATTTACTTACTTGTCTTGCTAGCTTTATAGATGTCTAACATCACTTTTTCTGAATATTATGTGGCCATATCTTCAGGAATTATATTTTTATTGCTTAACATTTCTGAAAATAAACATCAAAGCACAGTGAAAAAATAGAAGTTCTTAATATAAATCTAGACAGCTGTCTTTAAAATAAATATTAATATAAATTCAAAAAGTTTTTAAAGTAAATTCTTTTTTTATTTTTTGACAGGACCAAAATCTTATCAGAAGTAAAATTTATATCCTAGAGGAAAACGTGTGAGAACCAGCATATTTTTTCTCTCTGTTTCTATTTCTTTTTTCTCTCTGTTTCTATTTCTGTCAGGTCTTTACTTTGGACTGCACAGAAACTGAATACCTGAATTAGACTTCAGATGCTTCTGACGTTATGAGGTTTTAAGATTCCATTTTGAACTTCGTGCACTTTTGAATTAATGATAGATTGCATTTGAATGGAAAAAACATTGGTTTCCAGTATAGCACAATATCCATGTGCAAATTTTAGGTATAAATATTAATCATCTTACCATTACAATTTTTCTCTTTTAAGGTTCATAAATTATGACCTTCCAGTACCTGAAGGGAGCCTACAAGAAAGGTAGAAAAACATTTTTTTACAAGAGTGTGTAGTAATAGGACAAAGAGGAATGGCTTCAAACTGAAAGATATCTCTAGATTGGATATTAGGAAGAAATTCTTTATGGTGAGGGTAATGAGACATGGGATGGGTGTGGCCCATTCCTGGAAGTACTCAAGGCCAGGCTGGACAAGGCTTGGAGCAACCTGGTCTAGTGGAAGGGGTCCCTGGGCATGGCACAGGGGTTGGAACTAAAATGATTGTTTAGGGCCCTTCCAACCCAAAGTATTCAATGATTATATTGCTTTTTCAAGTGAGTTCACTGGCTAAAAGTTAAGATTTTGCAGGGACATTGTACCATATAACTAAAAATAGTGTCATTGCCCACTCCTTTTTCTTTGAAAAAGTTAATAAATGCAGGAGAGGAAAAAAATAGGTTTATTTGAAATAGGAAAGGAAAATATCCATACTTTTGTTCTTACTCTCTAATAATGAAACATATTTGATTGGTGTTGCACACTGTGAATTGCTTACTTTAGGTTGCCTCCCACGCAAATAATTTCTGCCAATAAGATATTCTCATTGGTGAAATTTTTTGTTTCTGAGGTAGTTTCAATAAATGTCATAAATTTCATTTTAATGAAAAGTGGCCTTCTAGAACTTGTTGAATACACTGAATGATCAATAGAAAGAATTTCCCACTTTCCGGCTCCATAGCTGTGGAACACCATTGTGGTTCTTTCAATAGGGACTATCTCATGAGCTAATTGTGTATAATTATCACAGTTACTGTGTTATATGACAAGAACAAAACTTTTTACATTGTTTCCATTGACCTCCAACTACTTTTCTGTAACTTTGTTTTATTTACTAGGAAAAACAAACAAAAAAAAGAAGTAAAGAAAAGAAAAAAGAAAAAGTGGAAAAGTTTTTAACAAAACAGTAAAACACACTGACTTTGGTGTTTTTTTTGTTCAGATATGGAACAATAATTTCTATTTGAGAACATGTAACACTCATTGCACTTAAATGGAATTAGTATATTTAGGAATAATAAGACCATATTTAAAATAAATTACATATCATATAGAAATGAATTAATCCTATTATTTTAAATTATGTTCAATAGGTTCGATAGAAACCATAGGAAATACATCACAACTTTTTCTATATCTGTTTTTTTATCTTAAAACTTACACATGAATGAAGGCTAAATATGCAGTGGAAAAGATAAACATCTAATCATGCTAAAG
>VYZR01110880.1:29736-46113 GCA_013400675.1 Oxylabes madagascariensis | reverse complement strand
GGGCGGGGCCGGGCGGGAGGCGGTGCGAGGGCGGAGCGGCGGCGGCCCCCAACGGCGGCGCCCGTGGGGACGGGTGCACCGCGCCTCACGGGAGCGGCGCGGCCTGCGGCCCTGGGCCGAGGGATATGCAGGTTCGTGCCGTCAGGAGGCGAAGGCAGTTCGGTCGCACAGCATCCCGCTGTGCTGCAAGTTGTCCTTCGGAGCTGCCGACGCGTCGCCTGCGCATCTCGCGCTCTTTCTTCTCTCTGGGGACCCGCTGTCTTTCTGCACCCTTCCTGCTAAGTGGCCTCTCTTGTGCTGTCCCCGAGTCCAAAGCATTACCTTGTGCTGCTCTTTACTGCCCTCATCTAACGGGTTTGACCTCGACAGTCTGCCTGCCATCAGAATGCCTCACCCTCAGGCCTCTCCATGGAACCCTTCCTTGCAGGGTCTGCTTCCTGCCAGCCAGTCGTTCGCTTGGCAGTGCTGTCTTTTGCCGACACTCGATTGTCTTTTCCTCCCTCTGTGCACTTCAAATTTAGTTAATCTTTTTAACTGTGGCAGCCACCTGATGCATTTGGAACAACTGTAGCTGTAAGTGTGATACAGAAAGAGCAGATCTTTCAGTGTTGCATGATATAGGCAGGGAGGCAGTACTATTCATGAATATCCACAATACTGTCTTTTTTAAAAGTCATCTACTTGTCCTTACACAAATGAAGATATTACTTACACTATCTGTGCGTGGTAGCATGATTTGAACGCTGCCAACAAGAATTAGAATATGATGAGAAAACACTTTTTTAATTAATTTAGGAATAAATGTGAAATCTTGGCCAGCAGAATTAAAAGACCATCAGATCGTGTCCTTAAGCACAGTTTGTTCCTCAGTATACATGGGAAGAGCAAGCTTGAATTTTTTTATACTCCTGACATCCAATGATCAGTGACTCATGTTTTCATCCCAGAGAACTGGAGTTGTCTTGATTGTGAAGATTGTTTAAATTATGACAACCTTTAGCACAGAGATATTGCATAGCATTTTCTGGTCTGAAAGTCTCTCATTTAAAGAGATTAAAGAGCCACTATTTGAAAGGCATGCTTGTCCGATTTGTTCTCTACATCCCTGTGCTTATTCAGAAGGGATTATCTGCAGCCAATGACACAGAATAATTATGTACAGTGAGCAAAGCTATATTGACTCCAGAGATTTTCCCAAATCTCTGGAGAGAGCTGAACAAAAATAACGATTTGGGTTTTTTGAAGCATCCATACTGCTTAAAAACAATGTTGCTTTTTTTTCTTCTACAGAATTTATAATTAGATATGAGGCAAATATGGAGAACAAACAATAGGAAGAGGTGGATGTGAAGCAAGTAAAGGATTTTGCTGGTAAAAGCACAGGCTCTTTGTTGGTTATTTTCTTTTTAAACTAAAAGCAGGCAAATCGGACACAGCAGTTAATATTGTTAATAAAAGAGAAGGCTGAACTGTGCCTTGACTCATCATACATCTTTCTTGAAGAAAAGAGAAATATGTGTGCAAGCTTGCAGGGTGGAGGGAATGAACACTTCTTTCTTGAGTTCTGTCCGCACATAATTCTTGTTTAATGTAACTACTGTTAGCAGCAATAACAGTCTCTTTGGGATTATTCTCTGCTTAAAATGGTAATTGTTGTAAAGTGCTGTAAACTGTGCTGGATCCAACTACATTTATAATGTAGAGATGGCTGGGTAAGTTTAAAATAATTTTTTTTAGTTATTGTGGGTGATCTGGGCAAGACTCTGGAATTCATCAAAAGGTTACTAAGTGTTTGATGTTAATGTGGTGTATATGCAAATTCATTTAAAACCAGTTTGGGAGTTTTATATAGAGCGTATTCTTTAGAAATGGAAGGAGGAGTTTGAGTCTCTTAAACCCAGCAATTGCCTCTTTGCCAGGTTGAGCTGGACACTGATCACAGTACAGCAATCATTCTTCTGATCTGCCTTGCCCTTAAGGGTTTGGGGATGAACAAGGGAGGTGTAAAAATGCATGTCTAGACTATACTGAGACAGCACTTCTGGTAGACTTGGTTTGTATGCACAAGTGCTGGCTATAGGATTCACATTACTTCAGGCGAAGGGTAAATTTAAAAGCAAAATCTATCAGAATATGAAAGTGAATATGCATTCAGCTGTTTGTTACTCTCCAGTTTTAGTTCAGAGTTTTGTCTCTGTAGGTATTATATGATCCATCTTATCTAATCAAATGCAATGGTCATTCAGCTACCCAAAACCCCTGTAATATAGAGTTGAAAGTAAGTATGAGGCTGCAGAACAGCACAATAGCAATTGCACAATCTAGGTTTGTTTAGCTGTGTGACAAGCTGCAGCAAACCTGTTAAGTCTTTAAGGTATTAATGCAGAGCTTCAAAGGTTCAGTGTATCAATAGAGAATTTACTGATGTTGGTAGCAGTATCAGCTCCTCAGATTTGTTTGAAATCCTGACATTACTGGTGCTCTTCCACCAGATCTCAGAGAATTTTTTTTGTTGATAGCAATTAAAAATATTGGGAGAGGAGGGGAAAAGATACAGAGCTGCTTCTATTTTTTTAAATGTATCTAAAAGATCAGATTTCTGATGGTCAGACCTTGTTTTGCAATTTTTTCTTATGTAACAGAAATTTTTGAGTGGAGGAGGGACTCAGTTATACTTAAGTGGAGGTCTTGCACTACTTTTCAGCAGATCCTCTATGTTCTGTATGCAACTAACCTTTTGAAGGATTGTTTTGGGAAATAACATATACTGTTATAATTGGTTTCCACTAACTTATGAGAAAAAGATGTTATGGTGCCTGTTTCTTTAGGAAATTACAGCATCGTCTATTAATAGTTACGTGTTATTGTTCAAAAAATTTTACATGTGGATGTCTCATGCTTTTTAATGTAAACTTATTTTTGTTCACAGCTCTCGGAATAGTCACATAGATCATCTGCCTGAGGATTATGTGAACCTGGAACTTCACATGGAGCAAAAGATTCAAGAACTGGAAGACGCTGATGTCAGAAACTGGTATAAGAATGTTGAACAAGCAATGCTGTGTTGCTGCACTGCCATCTAGCAGTCATTTTTTCAATTTTTTTTTTTTTTAATTAGCATGTTCTGGTTTAACATTGCTATAGTTGTATAAGCTTTTTTTTTTTTTAACCTATTGTTTAATTCCTCTAAAAATTGATTACGGTTGTAATTGCAGTTTAGAAAATTATGCACTGCTTGTGTATTAGCTGTTGCTTTGCTTGTTTGACAGCTGCCCCTTTTAAGGAAGTGCTAAGAATATGTTTAGTAATGTGAGATTGCGTAGGATTATTTTATGTAGTAAGCACACTGCTAAATTCGTTAACCTTAAAACTACGGGAAAGGTCAGCATCTAGAAAGCAGAGGTAGCCTTAGGCAAGATGGATAAATGCACACTGTTTATCATACTCCTAATTGCGAGGCACTTTTTTCCCCCTTCTGCTTCTTATATTCGTATCATCTCACCATAAAAAATCATCTTACTAACGGTGAAATTTGATCTTCAACTGTGATACCCTAGGGAGGCATTATACCACCTCTTTCTAAAGAGCAATAAAACTTTCCTTCTTTGTTTTTGTATAAAAATGTTTTTGATATTGGAATTACTTTACTAATTTACATATGAATATGTTTAGTCATTATAGCATGACCAACTGTTGTTCACTCAGCAAGAACAAAAGAACTGCAACTGCAAGTATACTTATTAAATGTAAATTTGTGCATGTTGCTTGCTCTGTGTCATGCAGTTTAAAGTCTGATGGCACTTCAGAAGAAACCCTTGATCTTTGCAATTTTCTGACAGGAGTTCTTGATTAGAAATCGCTAATACTGTTTCTAAAACTTGCACCTTCTATCTCTTTCTACACTCTGTTTTCAAAGAATGTAAATGCAGCAGCCTTTCAGCCTAGAAATTTTACCCTGACAATGCAGCAGTTTTAATTCATAGCTCATTTGTATCTCATTTCTGATATCAGCAAGACAGAGACATGCTCTGGATGGAAGTACTGAGAGCAGTATTGATATTGAAAGCCAGTTTATGCCGCTTGAACTGAAGTGATCTCCAAAGCTGATTCTAAATACCCATACAGATGGACCCTCAGAGACTACTGAGCTCTGAGCAATTAAAATGCTTTTGTTCAGTAAAATGCTAAGACTAGAATAGAACAAAATAAAATAGATAATTTGTAAAATAGAACAAGGAAAGAAGATGAGGACAATAAACATAGCTGGATTAAACAAAACAAAACCAGACCCAAACAAACAAAAAATATCCACAAAACATCCTTAGTATTTATTCTGCTGAAATCAACATCTTTGCTTTGTGTATCATAGGTGTAACCAACACCTGTCTCTGGCAGCTGAGCGAGAATGGATTCTGAAACAGAGTAAAATGCAAACAGCACTGAACTGGCAGCAGCTCTGTGAGAATGCTGGATGTAATTGGTATCAGAAATCAGAGGATGTAGCACACAGCCTGTCTTCATCAAGAGAGGAGGTGAGAATTTCAAATTAACACTGTTTAAGAATCATCTATTCCACAGAGAGCTATGGAGTCTTCCCACCATGGTGTTTCGCAGGGAGATGTGTCTTTAGCCTTCTTTGAAAAATCTGTAAAACAGTAATTCTGTATTGTGCTCAGCAGTTCATCAGACGTATCTTATCAAAAACCAGACTAATTTTCATGAACAATCTCTAATAGTGGCCTTTTCTCCCTTTCCATGTAATCAAGTTGGCTTGAGAGATGTTTTTCCTTTGCCATTGTGGCAAAAGAAGGAAGATGTCTCTTAGAGCAGCCCCAGGGCAGAATGAATTTCAGATCACAGTACCACTTGAATTCTATCAAGGGAACAATATTAGTCCTGAAAAGCTCTTGGGTATTTTTATATGGAAAAAAGCCAGATTTTGTGTAGTGTACAAACTTTATTAGACAATAGTCTAACAATTCTCAATGCCCAGTTGCCCTGAACTCACAGGTACAGAGGAAACACTTGTTTGTGAAGTTCAGAATGCTGGCATTTACTCTAGTGTTTTCTTTTATCATTATCTTTCCAAAATATTTCATAGGCATCAATAGCTGTAGCATGTGAACATAGGAAGGAGATAAATCAGCATTTTCCATTTCACATAAAGAAGATAAAAAAATGATGCTAAATTATTTGTCTGTTAGGGCAGTTTTTGACAGAGAAAAAAGGGATGTGCTTAAGGCCCTGTGCTATGTTTTAAAGTATCCTTGATTTCCTTATTTTTCTTTGTACTTTGTACTTCCCTTTTCCTTTTCCTTTCCCTTTCCCTTCCTTACCTTTCCTTTTCTTTTATCCCTTTGTCGTTGAGCTACTGACGTCCTCTACCTCCCCTCCTTTCCTTCCATCCCACATTGAAGCTGATCTACAGAAAACAGACTACAATTTTGGCGTGGAGAATAAGCAGTACCCATCTCAGCAAAATGCTTTTGGTCTTCTTCCTTTTTATGGGAAGGGCCAGTGTTTAAAAAACTAAATAACAAAATTTAAAAGTCTATTATTCTAGTCTGGAGCCTTTTCTGTACAAAATGAAATGTAAACAAACAGAAGAAGAAAATTGAGAAAGACCTGTGTGTCAATGAGTCCTCTTAAAGAAGGAATAGTACACTGGCTAGCCTCTGGTTCAGATGACTGATGCAACAAAAATTAAAATTTAAATATACTTTAGTACTTCAGTATACAGGTCCTTCAAATTGGTCTGAGACCCCAGCAGTGTACTAGAAATGCCTCAGTAGTCATTCTTGGCCTTTCAATAAGCAACTGAAATGTGAAACACACCAGCCTGGAAAATCTTGCTTATAACTTACATTTTAGTATGACTTAGATCATGTTTGTCTAACTAGAGACAATGCTAATAATATCAATGCTAATAATGTCTTGCTAGAGACAACATGCCAATAGTATCATAAAAGTGCACAGAAAAGGAAAGAGTGCTTCAAGTGCTTAATTCTGGTTTATTAGAGTTTTTAGGATCTTCTCTCTAGACTCATTTTCACTTAGAAAAATCTGGAACAGTTGTATTTCTGGTTTAAACTGTGATGGTTCATGTGTATATTGCAGGTTGAGATGAAATCCTGGGCCCCAAAATTCACATCTGGGTGTTGCATTATCTACTGGTGCCTTTCCCTGATTCACCTTAACAGCCTCAGAGAGATTGTAAAAGCAGAATAGTGATTATTCTCATCTTCTAAGTAGCCTGTACTGTTAGGGCAGAATCAACCACAGGAGAAGGAAACTGCAGGGCAGCTGTTTTATGTTTTATGCTGGGGAAATTTAATTTGAAGGCCATTAGCATTCCACATGAGACTTTCAGATCACACTTGCAGAACAGACTTATGACTGGGAAAATAAGAGGGCTGGAGGAAGTGGAGAGTGATGGAGAAGATGGAAACAAAGTAGTGTTGAGGCTGTGCAAGGCATAAATGTTGAGACTGAAATATTTTGCTGAAGTGTCTTAAGCACCTAATGGATTGCCATTCCCTCTGAAGAGGGAAAACTGCTGCTTTGCAACAGTTTAAGGTTAGGGTTAAATATAAAGAAATGTTTACAGTGTCACCGTCCCTGAATGTGTTTAAAAAAAGACTGGATGTGGCACTCAGTGCCATGGTTTAGTTGATAAGGAGGTGTTAGGTCATAGGTTGGACTAGATGATCTTAAAGGTCTTTTCCAACCTAGTTCATTCTGTGATTAATGTGATTCTGTGATTCTGTGATTCTGTTTTAGCAACATTTTGATACAAATACTCGAAAGATATTTCATGGTCCTTTCCTTGTGAAAAACATCTGATCTGAAGGGCTTGTGAATTAAGATTTGTTTAGTGACTGTAGGAGTGTATATTCCCCTATTGCATGGCTTTCTAATATTCCTGTATCAAATAGTATCTGCATTTCTTAAATGGATGATGACACGTTTCTGTCAGTGAAAGAAGATTTTACAGGGGTAGAATCTAAATTCTATATTCTCTATTTGGATGAAACCAGTTATAATACCTGACCATTGATCAAACAAAACATTTTAAAATCCTTGCAGATACACTTTGAATGAAGAAACAGCAAAAATAAATAATATTGGGACCCTAATATTCTGCTCTTTATATCCCATTGGTCCTACTACATATTTTTTTCCTGAAGATTGTGCTGGAATTTCACCAGCAAATGTGTTTTCCAATCAACGTCTGTGTTTTCTAGATATTGTCCATTGTCCAGGTTATGTGGATGTAGTCCATACACTCCTTCCCCTTTTTTTGGTTTAGCAGAGGACATCCAGCTTCTTCATGTTCACTGGGGGTTAGGTGTGGGGTGTTTTTTTTTGGTTTTGTGGTTTTGTTTGTTCGTTTGTTTTGGGTGGGCGTTGTTTGTTGTGGTGGTTGTTGGGTTGTTTTTTCCCCCTGGAATTTTCTTCCCATTCGCTGTCAGGGAGATGGTGAATAGACAGCGATCCAGAGACATACCATTGTAATGGTTCTAGGGGAATGGGGGGGAATGGGCAGAGTTATTTTGGCAGTTTCTTAGCTGGGGTGGGCAGTCTTTGCCCAGCTGGGAGCAGAGACGGTCGTGTGGTTTTTCTTCGCCTTGGACCTCTCCTGCGCAGCGGTTTTTCAAACACTGCTGTGGAGCTCCGCCTGCCGCCGGCTTCCCAGTCTGTTGCTTGCAAGATATAAAGGGAGTCCTGCCTGCCCCACGGACCGGGACTTCGCCGGCTGCCAGCGCCGAGAGAGTCCAGCCCAGTCCACCTGGGTGCCTGGAGAAGTCATTCCCTCCTCCCGGAACCGCCTCACGGAGAGGCTCCTGAAGCTGCAGCAGCACGTCCGCCCGACCTCTTCTCTGTACGGTAGTGCGACATCGCGGTAAAGCCCTGCCTCCCTTCCCCGCGTGTACCGGCTGCCGTTAGCGATGCCGAAGACCGATCACCGCTCGCGTGGGTGCCTGGGGGAGTCAGCCCTTCTTCCCCCTCTCACCTGAGCTGCCATCACCAGCGGGGACGTCCCGGTCTTGCAGCTGAAGCCGCGGAGGAGTCACTGCAGCCCCTCGGCCTCGGCACGGGCCTGCAGCGCGCCCTGTCGGCTGTCGTCGTAACTACACCAAAGGGGAAATGCTTGATGGGCGGGAAAAGGCTGTTACTGGGTTTTCTTCTTGTCGTGTTTTGTGTCTTGTATTGTTTTAATTATATATATATATGTATATATATAGTCTAGTGAAGAACTGTTATTCCTTTTTCTGTATCTTTGCCTGGAAGCCCCGTAATTTCGAAGTCGTAATAACTTGGAGGGACGGGGTGATCTTTCCATTCCAGGGACATTCCTGTCTTCCTTGGCAAATACCTGTCTTTTAAACCAGGACAATATTATAGTCAACAGATGATCTCCAATGACACCTTCNATCTGATCTGAAGGGCTTGTGAATTAAGATTTGTTTAGTGACTGTAGGAGTGTATATTCCCCTATTGCATGGCTTTCTAATATTCCTGTATCAAATAGTATCTGCATTTCTTAAATGGATGATGACACGTTTCTGTCAGTGAAAGAAGATTTTACAGGGGTAGAATCTAAATTCTATATTCTCTATTTGGATGAAACCAGTTATAATACCTGACCATTGATCAAACAAAACATTTTAAAATCCTTGCAGATACACTTTGAATGAAGAAACAGCAAAAATAAATAATATTGGGACCCTAATATTCTGCTCTTTATATCCCATTGGTCCTACTACATATTTTTTTCCTGAAGATTGTGCTGGAATTTCACCAGCAAATGTGTTTTCCAATCAACGTCTGTGTTTTCTAGATATTGTCCATTGTCCAGGTTATGTGGATGTAGTCCATACACTCCTTCCCCTTTTTTTGGTTTAGCAGAGGACATCCAGCTTCTTCATGTTCACTGGGGGTTAGGTGTGGGGTGTTTTTTTTTGGTTTTGTGGTTTTGTTTGTTCGTTTGTTTTGGGTGGGCGTTGTTTGTTGTGGTGGTTGTTGGGTTGTTTTTTCCCCCTGGAATTTTCTTCCCATTCGCTGTCAGGGAGATGGTGAATAGACAGCGATCCAGAGACATACCATTGTAATGGTTCTAGGGGAATGGGGGGGAATGGGCAGAGTTATTTTGGCAGTTTCTTAGCTGGGGTGGGCAGTCTTTGCCCAGCTGGGAGCAGAGACGGTCGTGTGGTTTTTCTTCGCCTTGGACCTCTCCTGCGCAGCGGTTTTTCAAACACTGCTGTGGAGCTCCGCCTGCCGCCGGCTTCCCAGTCTGTTGCTTGCAAGATATAAAGGGAGTCCTGCCTGCCCCACGGACCGGGACTTCGCCGGCTGCCAGCGCCGAGAGAGTCCAGCCCAGTCCACCTGGGTGCCTGGAGAAGTCATTCCCTCCTCCCGGAACCGCCTCACGGAGAGGCTCCTGAAGCTGCAGCAGCACGTCCGCCCGACCTCTTCTCTGTACGGTAGTGCGACATCGCGGTAAAGCCCTGCCTCCCTTCCCCGCGTGTACCGGCTGCCGTTAGCGATNATGTGTTTAAAAAAAGACTGGATGTGGCACTCAGTGCCATGGTTTAGTTGATAAGGAGGTGTTAGGTCATAGGTTGGACTAGATGATCTTAAAGGTCTTTTCCAACCTAGTTCATTCTGTGATTAATGTGATTCTGTGATTCTGTGATTCTGTTTTAGCAACATTTTGATACAAATACTCGAAAGATATTTCATGGTCCTTTCCTTGTGAAAAACATCTGATCTGAAGGGCTTGTGAATTAAGATTTGTTTAGTGACTGTAGGAGTGTATATTCCCCTATTGCATGGCTTTCTAATATTCCTGTATCAAATAGTATCTGCATTTCTTAAATGGATGATGACACGTTTCTGTCAGTGAAAGAAGATTTTACAGGGGTAGAATCTAAATTCTATATTCTCTATTTGGATGAAACCAGTTATAATACCTGACCATTGATCAAACAAAACATTTTAAAATCCTTGCAGATACACTTTGAATGAAGAAACAGCAAAAATAAATAATATTGGGACCCTAATATTCTGCTCTTTATATCCCATTGGTCCTACTACATATTTTTTTCCTGAAGATTGTGCTGGAATTTCACCAGCAAATGTGTTTTCCAATCAACGTCTGTGTTTTCTAGATATTGTCCATTGTCCAGGTTATGTGGATGTAGTCCATACACTCCTTCCCCTTTTTTTGGTTTAGCAGAGGACATCCAGCTTCTTCATGTTCACTGGGGGTTAGGTGTGGGGTGTTTTTTTTTGGTTTTGTGGTTTTGTTTGTTCGTTTGTTTTGGGTGGGCGTTGTTTGTTGTGGTGGTTGTTGGGTTGTTTTTTCCCCCTGGAATTTTCTTCCCATTCGCTGTCAGGGAGATGGTGAATAGACAGCGATCCAGAGACATACCATTGTAATGGTTCTAGGGGAATGGGGGGGAATGGGCAGAGTTATTTTGGCAGTTTCTTAGCTGGGGTGGGCAGTCTTTGCCCAGCTGGGAGCAGAGACGGTCGTGTGGTTTTTCTTCGCCTTGGACCTCTCCTGCGCAGCGGTTTTTCAAACACTGCTGTGGAGCTCCGCCTGCCGCCGGCTTCCCAGTCTGTTGCTTGCAAGATATAAAGGGAGTCCTGCCTGCCCCACGGACCGGGACTTCGCCGGCTGCCAGCGCCGAGAGAGTCCAGCCCAGTCCACCTGGGTGCCTGGAGAAGTCATTCCCTCCTCCCGGAACCGCCTCACGGAGAGGCTCCTGAAGCTGCAGCAGCACGTCCGCCCGACCTCTTCTCTGTACGGTAGTGCGACATCGCGGTAAAGCCCTGCCTCCCTTCCCCGCGTGTACCGGCTGCCGTTAGCGATGCCGAAGACCGATCACCGCTCGCGTGGGTGCCTGGGGGAGTCAGCCCTTCTTCCCCCTCTCACCTGAGCTGCCATCACCAGCGGGGACGTCCCGGTCTTGCAGCTGAAGCCGCGGAGGAGTCACTGCAGCCCCTCGGCCTCGGCACGGGCCTGCAGCGCGCCCTGTCGGCTGTCGTCGTAACTACACCAAAGGGGAAATGCTTGATGGGCGGGAAAAGGCTGTTACTGGGTTTTCTTCTTGTCGTGTTTTGTGTCTTGTATTGTTTTAATTATATATATATATGTATATATATAGTCTAGTGAAGAACTGTTATTCCTTTTTCTGTATCTTTGCCTGGAAGCCCCGTAATTTCGAAGTCGTAATAACTTGGAGGGACGGGGTGATCTTTCCATTCCAGGGACATTCCTGTCTTCCTTGGCAAATACCTGTCTTTTAAACCAGGACAATATTATAGTCAACAGATGATCTCCAATGACACCTTCAAGAATTTGACAGATCAGAACGGGGGCTGCTGTTACTACTGTTGAGCCCATAAGTTCCTTAAAGAGAGGGATTACCTGCACATGGAAGAGAGATAAACCACACCTGCAGAACAACAGTTATAAAACAGAGACAGCTCTAGCACCATGGCCCTCCCCATGTGCACCTCCTCCTATGATGTTCTCAGTACAGCACTCTTTCCCTGACAAATCCTCAATAAACAAACACATTTATTCTCCTTCTATGGTACTTTTCTCCCACATATGTTCATAGGTTGAATGTATTGGGATCTGTGTGTGGTGGTATAGAGAGAATGTGTGTCGCTTATTAATGAAGCATTCTTTTTGTCTTGTACTTTTATTTTCCAGATATTTCAGTATGATGATGAAAGTGCTCCGTGTAAAGATATCCCTGCTTTGGAAATAAAAAAGCTGCAGGAACAGAATGCCAGCCTTCGGGCTGCTATTGCACAAATGAGGAAAGAAATGGAGAGTCTTGATGAGCAGATGTTGTCTTCTCTTCCTCTAACAGGAGACAGACAGCTTGCAGAGCAAGGTGACAACTCTTGACAAAGAACTTTAAATTCAGTTAAGAAAGTTTAGCAGTCAGGGTCACAACCTATGAGGGCTACCTAATCCACCAGTGTGTAAAAATTATTATTGTGAGCTTCTCAAGATTGCACCATACACAAGCACACAGTAGTTTGAGATTCTGTATTACACATTACTACAAAACAACTATTATGGAAAACAAATACACACACACAAGCGCTATAAGGCACTACAAAATTATCACTAGAAAAGCATCGTATATATATTGCAGGAGTAAAGCAATTATATGTATATTACAAGTGATGACAGAATTTCTGATAGTGAAGCCAGTATGTAGAATCACAGAATAGTTTGGATTAGAAGGGATCTTTAAAGATCTCATAGTCTGAAACCCCCTGCCATGGGTGTTTACAGTATATCTGTTTATAGTGTATCTACTGAAGTGGTATACAGGAGGAGGTTCAGGGGAAACTCCCACTATGTACAACTACCTGAAAGGGAATTGTCATGAGGTGGGCATCAGTCTCTCTTTCCTAGTAATAAGCAATAGGACAATAGAAATTACCTCAAGTTATGCCAGTGGAGGTTTAGATTGGATATTAGGAAAAAATTCTTTTTTAAAAGGCTTATTCAAGCATTAACGCAGGCTGCCCAGGGTAATGGTTGAGTCACCATCCCTGGAGGTGTTTAAAAGGGTATGTGTGGGCATTTGAGGATGTGGTTTAAGTGGTGGACTCAGCAGCGTTAGGTTCCTGATTTCACTTGATGATTTTAAAGGTCTTTTCTAACCTAAATCTATGGTTCTATGATTCTGTAACTAGACGTCTATATGCATGAGACCGTGTTCTGAAGCAGCTCTTGCTATGAAGCAAAGCAACTCTCTATAAATACATATACATTCATATTATACTCCTCTTTTAGGTTCATTGAGCACAAACAAAATTTCAACTGGAACCACAATGAGCAACATCAAAGTCAGTTCAACTAAGTTGGATTGTGCAGTAAACCCAAACACAGAAGAGGTATGGTGAGGTTTAAACTACCTAAAAATATCTATATGTATGTGCATGTGTATAGTTAAATACCTAGTGTATTATTTTTGAGGAAATATTATAAACTGAAGTATTATGTGCTTATGTGATTGGTCAGATGAGAGCCAGCAAAGATTTTTCATAGGGGTGCAGGTGAAGTCGGTAAGGAGAGCCATAGTGATAGTTTTCTTTTTTCCATTTAAAATAACAGAGTTTCTGTGACCATAATCTGGAAATTATAGGCTCCAGTGCTAAAGAAGAAGAGGAAAGTTTATTGTGGAAAGAAGTAAAAATAGCATGTAAATTTTTGCACGTACATGTATTTTTCTTTTGTATCAGCTCTGAGGAGAGTTTTTCCTCCCACTCTTCTTTAGTGTTCTTCTTTTCAGTGTTTTCTCTCTTTTGTACTGCAGAATTTTGCTCTGGACATAGATCTAAAGGTAAAAAGTTTTCTGAGTTCCACTCCTAACTCTCCAGCTTACAGCCTGTCACAGCCTGAAAAAAAAAAAGGCTTACAGCCTGAAAAAAAAAAAAAAAAATCTCCTATGCAGTGGTGTGGAACTTTTTCTGAACAGTTCAGGAAAAATAAAAGTTTAAGCAATGGCATTCCTTGTCCCAGCCAGGTGATGTGCTTTTGTCTTTTTCTCACATTTTATCTTAAAATTAAGTGCTCTTTAGTTGACAGTTATACAGTGTTTATCCTATGTGTATTATTTTACACTTGCAGGCTACAATATCTGTGGGAATGTCTCAGGCTGTTACAGTGTTTTGCTCCACAGTTTAATTTGCCCTATACTGCTAACAAAATCTTGAAAATGGGCCCTTAAAAATTGACTGTAGCCTTTAATTTTGCACTTTTTCTTCAACTGACCCCTCATGTGTATTTGTACAAATCTCTGAACCTGCAGACCTCACTTTCAAAATATTCATTATAAGCACTATCTGTTTTATTCAGAGGCCAGAACCCAAAGTTCTTGAAGAAAACATGGTAGATTTTGGACAACAGCTACCTGATGTAGGGACTGATGTTGGTTGTCAATATAGTGTCAAACGCACTCTACGAGGAATGCAAAATAAATTCAAGGAAGCAGCAAGAAAAATCTCAATTCTGAACCAAGAAAAGCGACAGCTGATTGAAATAGGAAACAGACTCAGGGCAGAACTTGGAATGGTGTTAAAGGAAGGTAAATTTATTCTAAAGAAAAGTGCTAGCTTATATATTTAAAATAAAATGGGGGAATCAGTTCATCCGTTGAACTCGAGAAAGCTAGGCCTCATTATAAAAAAAAAAGGTGCTGGACCTGACTGATCCTTGATCTGCATAGCTCATGTGAGACTGGTACTAATCCTTGCAAGTAAGATTATCCTGTGATAGGAGATGCTAAGATAGAACAATGAGAGTCTGTATGTAGTGACTTTGGTTGTTAAACATCTTAGATGAAGAACTCCCTGGTGCCTATATATTAGTTTGGGAACAGGAACTTTACTTTAAGACTTTGTTTATGAGCAGAAAAGAGGTAGTGTATCTCTTGGAATAAAAACTAATGCTTTAGGAAAGTGGAAGAGAAAGCAGAATAAACTTACTGTAGAGTAAACTTGAATTAAGAGTATACGTAATGTAAAAACATTTCACTGTGGATATTTAAGTTCCATAGTTTTTCTGGCAATAAGGCAAAGGAAAAAAGCATGAGGCCCATTTCTGCATAGCATTGAAACCCTCTGCAATGAGAAGGCCTGTGTGCTGCGGTTCATTTATATCTGCTGCAAACACTTGCTGGTAATGTAATATTGTTGACAAAATATCAACAAAGAATGCCTTCCTTAGTATATTCTCTCCTTTATAGGACTCTGGCATCCTGTTAGCTCTAAACACTGCACAGTTTGTATTGCCTCTGGTAGTCTTCTTCCAAGAGAACTTGTCAAAAGAACACAGTGTCAGCTATCAGTTCTAAAGCATCTACAACACAGACTCTCAACACAGGTAATTATATGCTGTTTGAAATCTAGCAATAATAAGCCATTAAGCCAGTTCTAATTCCAAGAATATAACTTAAAATTCTGCATTTAAATTACTCTTACTGAGTTTAGCTCAAATCTATCTTTGGAAGATTCCATAGAATCATTGCATATCCGGAGCTGGAAGGAGCCCATGAGGATCTTTGAATCCTGATGTCACACAGGACAACCTGGAAGTTAAGCCGTTTAACTTAGGGGCATTGTCGCAAATGTTTTTTTGAACACAGAAAGGCTTGGGGTCATGACCACGTCCTGCGGAGATTGTTCTGCTGCTTGACCACCCTCTCAGGGAAGAATTGTCTGAATTTCCCGATGCTGATTTAAGCCATTCCTCCACATCCACTGGACACCAAAACCAAAAATCAGCACCTCCTACTCTTCTTCTCCATCATGGAAGGAGGTTATAGAGAACTATGAGGTCATCTCCCAGCTTCCTCTTTTTTAAGATGAACAAGCCAAGTATCCTCAGCCACTCTTCATAAATCTAGCCATCTAGTCTTTTCACCATCTTTGTTGCCCTCCTTTGGACATATTCTAATATTTCTATATTCTTCTCGTATTGTGGAGCCCAAAAATGCACACAGTACTTGAGGTAAGGCCATACCAATGCTGAGTATAGTGGGACATTCATTTCTTTTGGCTGATTAGCTGTGCTGTCCTTAACACACCGAGGACACAGCTGGCACTCCTGGCCACCAGGATACACTGTTGACTCACGCTGAGCTTGCCAACAATCAAAACCCCCAGATCCCTTTCTTCAGGGCTGCACTTCAGCCTCTTGTCCCTCAGGTGTATACAGACATTCATGACTATAATCCCAGGTACAGAATCCAGTTTTTTTGCTCTCATTAAATTTCATGCAGTTGGTCATTGCCAAGCATTCCAGTCTATCAAGGTCTCTTTGTAAGGTCTCTTTACCCACAAGGGAATCAATGAGTCCTTCTCATTTGGTATTATCAGCCAACTTAGTGTATACTCAATTCATGTGTCCAGGTCATTGATCAAACACTGGAGAAAACTGACCCTAAAATTGAGCCCTGGGAAACACCATTAGTGACCGGCCACAAGCCAGATGGTTCCCCATAAGTTTAAAGGGTTTGGGACTTCAAAAGTAATATTTTTAAACATTGTCTTTGACCAAGGTATTTCAGAAACACGTGTTTATGCAGTGTAAATGCAATCCTAAATTACAAATGTCATAAGGCCTAGTTTTAACTAAGCAAGAAAGGCCTTCTGAAGGATTTGCACTATGTTCTACTATAAACTTTAAAATGACTAATCAGTGAGGATATTTCCAAATACTCACAGTGGTGGGATTATAAAGCATCCATGTCCAAATGACTGTAGTAGCACCTTTTCCATATATGAAAGCAGGATATATAGTTAACCTGTCTTATATATTTTGTAATTAAAATACAG
>VYZR01110880.1:11469-21500 GCA_013400675.1 Oxylabes madagascariensis | reverse complement strand
TTGACAAACTGGAGTCCAGTGGAGAGCCACTAAATGGCTGGGGCACAGGAACACAAGACAGGGGAAGAGGTTTAGAGAACTGGGTTGTTCAGTGTGGAAGAGTCAGTGAGTCATCTGATTGCTGCTTTTTAACTACCCAGTGAGAGATTTTGGAGAAGACAGAACCAGACTCTTAGGGGTACGCAGTGAGAAGTGGCAGTGGACACAAGTTGTGTCAAGATACATTCTGAGCAGGGAGTGGTAAGCACTGTGACATTTCACCCACAGGTCCTATCCAGCCTATGTTACATCTATTTTTAAACCAGTGTATGGAGGCGATGAACCATCTTTAGTAGCTCACAAGAAAAAATAATACTTAAAAGGGCTTTCAAAATGAAGAGTGGATTATAATTGATTTATTCACAACAGCAGTGCATTGCAGGGACAAAGTAATGTGCATTGACACACCTGCAGGACTGGAGTGGACATAGTGCTGACACTCATGGTTCATGTGCTTTTTTTGTGAGGCTAGGACTGAAATAGGAAGAGTATTTCATGTCAGGCCTATATTGACAGGATAAGCAAAAGGATGTATTTGAAACATTACTGATAGTGCCATGCAGTTTCATGCTGCTGTATGTGTGATGCAACAGCTCTGGCAGCCTTACAAGGACATCAGTTTCTTAATGTCTAGAAATTTCCAGCCACTGTTGCAAAACTTAATGTAGATTTTCGGGGATCTAGAAATAGCAAAAGGGACAGAGCATACTGCCAACGTGGAACAAGTGAAATGTGAATCAATATAGGATAATATTTTCCTGAGACCAAGTTTAATTTGACCTCTGCATCCAGATTTATATGAGGCACACCAGAGTGGAACTTCTTACTCAAACATGCAGGCCCTGAAATACTGCACTGCAAGAATACAATTTTTAAACACTCTTTTTTGCTGCTTAGCTTTCTTCTCCAGGAAAAGGTGTCCTTAATTCCACTGGACTGAATTCTGTATTTCAGAATTTAAAAAAAAAAAAAATAAAAATGAAAGCAAAATCTTTCCTTTTTTGAAACAACATCACCTTAGAAGCATTATATACAAATTTTTCAAATTCTGCTTCTGATTTTTAACAGAGGTTTGTATTATTTTTCAGGCCTGAGCTATGGAAATTATTTCAATCTTTCCTGTTTAAAACCACTCACTTGAATTTAATATTCATCAAATACATTGGATAGAACTGTCAGTGACACACACAGAGACTTGGAAGCTCAGTGACAAAAAATTATTTTCAACAAAGCATGCAAGTTTGTTTGCTTATTCAAACCCTTTTTTTTTTCCCAAGTTCAACTCTGTCCAAAGTGATGACACCAATAGATGTGTTTTGTGGGAATTTCTGGTTAAACAGAGAACTGTAGTTTGAAAATTATTTCTCTGAACCTGTTGAACAATTTCATTTTTTTCATGTTACATGTACAAAACAGCCTACTGGCACTCAAAATGGTTGGCATGTCAAGTAAGACCTACCTGCAATTTGCTGTATTTCCAACATATTACACAATGCAATGACTAAATGTGTTTTGAAGAGTTAATGACTACATCTTAATTATTGAAGTGGACTGTTATATACTTCATTCATTTCACCATCAAATTCAGACCTTGTGTAATCTTCCAAGCAAGTCAAAAGGCTATGAGGTATTTTAACTTTCTCTTTCCTTACTCTACATGCCAATATTCAATTTATTGTACAAATTAGATGGATTTCATAGCTGGTATGTTAATTCTGCAGATAAGTAGAAGGAAGGTGTTTAGAAGGATCATAGGTCCCTTCTTTAGGTATTTTTATTGTTCTCTATTATTGAAAGAAAAATAACCTCCTAGAGATAGACAGGTACAAGCCATGATGATATTAAAAGGTTACACAGGACGCATAGGTTGTACAAGTAAGAAATACACCTCTGTATTTCTTTACCTTTTAAATGTTCTATCCCAGAGCTTGAGAGCAGGTGGAGATTTTGATTGGTGATCCACATCATATGTACCTTGAATGCTGATGACAAGCCACCCTCAAAGGAAAGTAGAGCCTTTTTTGATTTTAGAGTAGATGTTAGGCAGGATGAGGGGAAACTGTAAAACCTTTAGAAAATAGAAATTTATTTTCTTCTCTTTATCTTGATAAACTTACTATTTGCTATTGAAGATATTTACTAGTTTTTCAGAGGGGAAAAAAACAAACGTCATCCACTGAAGTTCAGCTGTAATACTGCATTTAGCATGAAGCCTGTGAAGGGTGCTGTGTGGAGCTGTGCGAAAAACTCCTTATCAGCTCCAATCAGCTATCCTTGGGTCAGCAGAGGCTGGGGTCAGTGCAGGGGGAATAAGGGTGTAAGGCAAGCTGTGTACCCGCTAGTCATTTGACTTATACATATTTAGCGTAGATGAAACTTTGTATTTTCACATCCCACTATACATTTTTGAGAAACCCCACTGCCACAGGTACTCAGAACCGTCGCAAGTACTCAGAACCATGTCCTGGGTTTAATAATTTGGGTTTATATTGTAGCCTAACAAAGAACAGGAGTGAGCTGCTTTGAGGTAAAGTAATTTTTTTGATTTACTGCTTGAGCTTAGATAGGGGAGTTTCTTGTACTGTAATTTTCACTGTAACTTGCAAAGCTCTGTTGTCTGGAATTCCACACTTCATGGATCAAAAGTTACCTTAAGTGTTTCCACAGTAGACAGAATTTCAACAGCTTTGACATCACTGGCAGTTCTAAGAGCAATCCATGTGGGTAAAAAGCTGGCCAGAGAAACAATCTGGTAAAATATTAACAAACAGAAACAGTGGCTTGGCTCTGGCTTCATTGCAGCTCCAATCAGAGAAAGACTCCTGATCTCTTTTCTGCGTTACATAAAACTTCATCATTGAAGTGTTTCACAAATATTAACTAATGCTCTGGCTGCATTTTCTTCATTTTTATGTTCTTCTCCTGAATAGGAACTTGTTTGAGTTGGTGTTCTTTCAGAAGCACTTTTAGCCATGAGCAAACATCTAGTGACAAACTTCTTAAATGAAACTTCCATCTAAGGAAATTTCAGTTTGCCTATACAACATGTCTACATACATCTCTTTCATCCTGAAAAAAAAAATCCCTGAATGTTAATTTCTGACTGAAGTTAACATACATCAAATGGGAGATATGTTAAGCATTTCAATACAATAAACATTTAGTTCCATTTTCAAAAGCAGTTTAGATGCTTAGCTATGATCTTGCTAGCTCTGGTTGCCATGGTCACTTGTGAAANTCATCATTGAAGTGTTTCACAAATATTAACTAATGCTCTGGCTGCATTTTCTTCATTTTTATGTTCTTCTGAATAGGAACTTGTTTGAGTTGGTGTTCTTTCAGAAGCACTTTTAGCCATGAGCAAACATCTAGTGACAAACTTCTTAAATGAAACTTCCATCTAAGGAAATTTCAGTTTGCCTATACAACATGTCTACATACATCTCTTTCATCCTGAAAAAAAAAATCCCTGAATGTTAATTTCTGACTGAAGTTAACATACATCAAATGGGAGATATGTTAAGCATTTCAATACAATAAACATTTAGTTCCATTTTCAAAAGCAGTTTAGATGCTTAGCTATGATCTTGCTAGCTCTGGTTGCCATGGTCACTTGTGAAAGAAGTTGCAGGCTTGTGAATTAGGTGTGTTTTTTCATTGGTGTGCAAACCAAGCTGCTGCATTTAAATAGTATTTCTAATTCTGGAGTATTGATTCTTTATATTTTCCTAATTTTTGGAACTAACCTTACAAGTTTGCAGTGGTTGGTTTTAAATTTCTGTGTTAGTACACATTTTTGACAGTCCAGAACTTAAAAATAGCCATGTAGAATGCTTGTGTTCTGTGATGTTGTTCCAAATACCTAACTAAGTAGCCTTTACTAGTTACAACTATAGTTTCTCTACTCATGACAGGAGACAAGCATACAGAAGTCTTCACAGGAAGGGATGCATGTGATGCATTGGTGCTTGGTTACTTTGCCTTTGGAATGATGTGATTAGGGCCTCCCACACTAATTTCTGAAACTCATCCCCTTGGGTGAATACAAAAGGGCCCTTGAAAACCGAGTGAGTATTTAAAAAACCAGACTGTCTGTAAGCAGTGTTAACCGTGTGATGCTGATCTGTGGATCTGCTCATACCTGTTATTTAGACCACAAACAAGAAGTAGCATTATTCTGCTGCTGTTCCTGTTCAAGAAAGTAATCTTTGAAGCAATACATTTCAGACACTGCTGCCTGCACTTTTCTAAATGATTGATGTTGTGAAATTCTGCTTGCTTATCTGCCAGATGTGATAGAAGTATTCTAATGATTCAAGTCCATTTTCCCAGGCAGGAAAATACACCCAACAATCTTCATGGGCTCAAGCATGTTCTTCCATACCTTCCACATCTGTAGGAAGCCACTAGGTGGCAAGCTGGACAACAGGATTTCGCACCCACAGCTCAAGAGTTCACTGAGCTTTTGTCACCTGTGATTCCTGCACTTAATCAGCCACCAAGCTGATTCAGTGCAGAATCACACATACGAGTGAACAGCTGGTTCAAGCTAAGCCTGTGTATAAAAATTATTTTGAAAAGTGTCGTGTTTTGACACTAGCCACAGTGTCATGCTTTGCATAGAGCTATAAACCTTCAATCGATCAATTCATTCCGTAATGCCTGAAAAATAAGGGTTAAGTGGCTGGAGCCAAACGCCTGTAAATATTACCTATAGTTTACAGTGAATAATGTGATTGAACAGTTCCACTTACCTAAAGAAACCTGTGATAAGACTGAGGTTCAGTTAGTCAGAGATAATAGTTTTTGGAGAATTATGTGAGAACTGCAAGACGTACTCTGACTGGTATTAGGACCAGTCCAACTGCTTCCCAAACAAACATGTTTCTTTTTGAGTTAGTCCTTTCTGAAAAGACTGATATTTTAGACAACAAAGCCAAAGATTTACATACTAAATGCTTTCCTAAGTGAGAGAAGATTAAAAGAAGACCCAAAAGATAATGGTAGTAATGCAGCTTTGTCAAGCAGAGTTACCTCTGACCCTTTTAAATCATGCATATCCAAACACTTTTTCTCACAATGGAGAGAAGGATAAGCTTGTAAAATATGATGTTTTAAAACAGCTGAACAGATAGGTAGTGCTTGACTTGAACTGTTACACCGACCTTCCAGCTGTCTTCCTCTCTTAAGCAGTCTGATGCTAATGGAGAGTGAACATGTACAGATGAAGTGAGGATTGAGCAGAAGACGCTGTGTTATACCATCAGTATGGCAAGCCTTAATGGACTCTTCTGGGCTTCCTACATACAGAAATGGTCCTGGTAATACAAGATTTTGACAATGTGGCACCGTGGCAGCAGTATATTTAGAGGAAATGAGTAAACCAACTCTCTTCAACTATCCAATCTCATAATTGAATACAAACATAACTACAAAGTATTTTTCTGTCTGTTTTATGAGCAGTGGAGTTTGAAGCTGTACATTCAATCGAGCAATATGAAGAATCTCAGCAAAATGTCAAAGCAAAGGATAAACTTGAAACATCAGCTGAAGACTTGACAGTCAGAGGAACAAGGCTGGAAGTTCAGCAGAAGTTAAAATCCAGGAGTTTATCTTGTGGTCATCTATTAAAACCAAAAATCTCTTCTAGCATGGCAAAAATCCGCAATTATAATATTAAGGACTGATTTCTATGTTGACAGCATGTTGTAGGTCCATGCTTGTTATTAACTTACTTTGACATCTCTATATCAGGTCTAACTATCAGCCTCAGTTTTGTATGTTAGGTTGAGATATTTGCAGCCAGGAGAGAACAAATACCCTGCTTCATATACTGAAGCCTAAATAAAGGGTTAATCTGTGTACATTATGAGATTACAGTCTTCACTGTTAATGCAGATTTATTTTAATTATATATGTTAAGATTTTCTTGCATCATGGATTTAGAAATGCTCAGTTAACACATAAGTAAAGCCTTGTGCCTTCAGGCAGGGCTTGCAGGACTTTAGAAGATATTTTGTTGAGAAACTGTAGATGTGATTTAGGCTTAGAAGCAGAAGATGCCTCAACCTACTTGTCTTCTTCTAATTAACAATGCAACCGTTAATCCTGTGCAGCTATCTTTCTACTTGAAAGAAAGGGGTTTAAAAACATTACATCTGAGTCTGTATTATTTCTCATCTTCTGCAGCTCTTTCCACTTGTTCAGAGAGCATGAAAGAGTATAAAATTAAATTTCTACTGTCACACCAGTGATTGTATTTTCCCTTGACAAGAGATTGTACAGACTTTAAAGCAGTGAGAAACACTGCTACCATGTTAGAATCATATACTCAGAATAATACAGACATGTCATAAGAAGTCTTAAAACAGATGAAACTAAAAGAAAACTTGAATGAGTTATGATGTAATAAAAGTTAGCTATGTAGCAGTGAACATGCCAGGACACTAATACAAGTAATCAGTGTATTTTTGTAGCATTTCCAGTAATGCTGAGCTGTCCTGGGATATTAACTTTCCTATAAGTAAAGGAAATTCACTTGAAAAATTCAAGAAAAAACTTTTAATTGTGGGAATGATCAAGCACTGGAACAGATTGCCCAGATGGGTTATGGAGTCTGTCTATGGAGATACTCAAAACCCAACTGGATGTGGGCCTGGCCAGACTGTTCCAGTTCACCCTTGAGTTGAGGGCCTGAACTAGGTGATGTCAAGAGATACCTTCCAATCTAAGAGATTCTGTGATTCTGCAAGTGATATCACTGAAGTGAATAATACTTCTCGGTTGCTACTAAACATATAAGATCTAAAAAGGATAAATGAAGGAAGAGAGCTACTTACCCATGAGTGTCTTTTTTTTCTGGAGCTTTTTTTATAGACATGCTTTCCTGATACTCTTTGCAAAGAGGTGCTCTCTTCAGTACCTGATAATGTGGTAGTTATCCATTTGAGAATTTGAATAATTATTTTGTACTACCTGCTGAAAATATTTTGCTTTAGTGCAAAGAAGTGGTGATATTATAATCAGATGCCAAATCTGCAAGAAATTTCATGAGATGTTACTATGCCAGTATAAGGCCTGAGAGACCTTGTGAGCTTCTTTCTAAATATTTTCATTACTTGAAAATCCTGTCATTTGATTCAACATTGTTCATGAGCCAGGACAACATGATGCACTCCCTTGAACCAGGCCCTGAATGAGCTCTTTCTGTAGCACAAAGCATAGTGGTTTCTTACAAGTACAGGAATTTTGGCCCAGATCACACCAGTTAGAGCACTCACTGGTTATTTCTAGAACTCAATGTTTAAATTCCAAATTTTATAATAGCTGTAGATCATCCTGAAAATTTGTTATTTCCATGATTAATATTTACCTATGGAGATGCATAGTAGTTGGGCGGTATGAGATTCTGTGCATGTGTTAAAAGCAGCATAAAAGAGCAGTTTGTTCCATAATATTTGTAATACTGCATCTGAACCTGGAAAACATTTCTCTTTATTCCTTACACCAATGGTGTAAGCTAATAGGCTACAGACTTCAGAAACCTTGTGTAGGTTTGTATGCAGGTTTCTATGGCCTTTTTTTGTTTGCTTGTTTGAGGGTTTTCTGGGGTTCTTTTTCTTTTTCTTTTTTTTGTGGTTGTTTGGTGTGGTGTCCCACTTATTCCCCCTCCCATGTCACCTGGCATGCCTGTTCATGCAGACCTCTTGCCAGTAATGCAGCTTTAATTTATTCAGTTTCCCTGAGAAACAGGTTTCCTTAAGTCAACTGTAGGTAAGGAAAGATGATAGCTGGGTTGTTTCATTTTATTTTACTTGTGGCAGGAAAAAAAAAGTAGTTCAGTTATTGTACATTTGTTTCAGAGTACTTCTAAGAACATAGCATATAAGTACGAAAATTAACAAAATAGGCATCGTAATAATAAATAACATGAACATACTGCTTATATCCTGTGTGGGGAGGTTGTGCTAAGGGTATACTAAATACAGCAGGAAAATTCTCATTTATTTCTCTTATGACCAAAATATTTAACAAACTGGACACTGATTTCTAAGAACCAGATTAGAAGAGTGGCAGGAAGGTACTACTGTGGATACTATTGAATTGTACAAAGAAAGGAACGCCTATAAAGAAGAGAATTCAGGTAGATCACAGAGTACTGAAAAGGTAAAAGAGGACATTATATATTGTTGTCCTTATCAAAGGGTTAAAAATCTGTTATATTGAGGAATATATAGAAAAAGGCTAGAGGTCTGCCCCGAGAGGGTTGAAATGGAGCTGTATTGCGAAGCGGCAGCGCAAGCGCTACCCGGGAGTGGGGCCTCTGCCCAGAGCCAGTTCGAAGGCACGAACGAGAGACAAGGCGGGGGGCTTTCTTGCGTCCCCGTGTTCAAGCCCACATTTGCCGACCGAAAGGCTTTTTTGTTTCGGAGTGGCAGTCGTAGGCAATATAGAAGAAAATTCAGCTTCGTTGCTGTTCGGGTTTAGCTGAAGGAGTGCAAGTTGCAGGGAAAGTGGATGAAAGGTGCCCACACGCGGAGCGATCCGCCCCGTTCCGTCGGTGGGATGGGGGGCGTAGCAGGGGCACGGCGGGGAGGGAATCTCTGGCGCCCGCCCCCCGCCTCCGGCCTCGCCCTGCAGCCGCCAGCCAGGGCGGCGCGACGGGCCTGGGCACGGGGCAGCGCATCCCTGGCCGGCGTGCTTGCTGCCCTGTGGTAACCCCGGGACCGCGCTCTGCCGGGGTGAACGACCGCCGCCGCCGGAGAACGACGGGCGCTGCTCGCTCTGCCGGCGGCCCCAGCCGCCCCTCAGCCGTCACCACATCGCCTTATCGCTTAGCAACACCGCACGGGCCGCGCGATTGGCAGGGTCGCGCCCCCGCCCTCGTGCCCCCGCCTCCGTATTGGGCGCCGTCCCGGGATTGCGCGTCCGGCCCCGCGTCCCTTCCCTTTGTGCGCCGCGGGCGCTGCGCGATCCCACCGCGCTTGGAGCGGCGCCCGCCGAGCCTCCGCGTCAGTCGCCGAGCCACGGTGCCGGCACGGCATGGCCGTACGCCCCAGAGTGTACCTACCCGCGGGGAGGTGGGAGAGGGACACGAAAAGGTCCGCGCCCACGGGGGGTCGGCGCTGCCTCGTCCCCGGCCCGGCGAGCCCAAAGACAGGCACGCCCGCGGCGCCCGGCCTTCCACGGCCTCCAGTGCGGGGCGGGGCGGGGCGCGAGAGCTTGGCCCGGTGCCGCGGGCGAGGGGGCCCGCCTGTGTCCGCCCCGGCCCGGCCAGGGCCCCCTCCTCCCGTGGAGCGGCTCCGGCGGGCAGGGGGTGGCATCACCCCGGGTCTGACCGGGGCGGCCCTGCCCCGGCTCTCATTGGACTGCGGCGAGGCGTAAACTGTCAGCCCATGTGGCGTGGCCGCCGGAGGTGGCGACTGCTTAAATAGCGGTGGGAGCTAGAGGGAGATAGTGAGGAGAGCGCGGAGTATCGGCCGTGCGCAGCTCGGCAACAGCCGCCGCAGCGTCCACCCGCAGCGCCCGCCCCGCAGCATCCCGATCCCGCACTGAGCTGACGACACAGTCCTACTGACACGAAGCCACCCACAGCTGTGCAGGTATCGGCGGGACAACGGGTGCGGCGTGGTCAGGAAAGCGGCAGCTTCTGCTCCGAGCTCCGCGGGCCGCTGCGCCCCGGAGGGAGGGGAGGCTCCATCTTACCCTCTGCGCCGGGTGGGCGATGAGGGTCCGCGGGTTCGGTCCGCGCGACCGGAAGCTTCTGCTCCCGGCCCTGGGGCTGCCGCGCCCTGTTGCTGCGGGCCGCTCTCCCGTGGCCCCGCGCGGTCGTTCCGAGGAGAATCCCCCACCTCAGCGGCTGCTTACCGCGCCGCAGCCTCCCGCTCCGCCCGCCCGGCAAGGTGGTGCTGGCGCTCGGCCATCTTGGCGGCGGGCGGGGACTGTGCCGCCGCCACAGCCGCGAGCCCTTGCCGCCGAGCCGAGCGGGGTCG